>ML312243.1:12928-47518 GCA_005239505.1 Nicotiana paniculata | reverse complement strand
ATATATATATATATATACATACATATATACGCGTATATAACGATGTTTGAATCATATTTCAGCCACTGTAGGCAACATCATCATCATATACCAGCTGATCAGGTGGTGGTGCGTATATAATGCGGTAACCTTTTCCCATATCTCATATACATATATTTACATATATACGCGTATATAACGCCATCTGGTCATGGACTCGACCTATGCCCTAGTCGTAGCTGCCACACTGGGCTCCAGCTCCTATCCAATGGTATACACAGTGCATATTCTCGCCATCTGCGAGAGAACAAGAATAGGAAGGTTCAATCATCAATGATAGAATAAAATCGCATGACGGAGTAAGAAGGAAATGCCATTTTTCCTAAACTCCATAGCCTCTGGAAGATAAGTATAGACGTCTCCCTACCGATCCTCCAGACTTTACTAAGGTTGCTCGAGACTCGTGAGACCTAGGCAACTTAGTGCTCTGATATCAACTTGTCACTACCCGAAAATCCCACCATCGAAACCATGATGGTGCCTAACATTTTACTTTCTAGGCAAGCCGACATTAGAACAATTTGTCCATTTTTTAACAGTTCAAATTAAATAATAAAAAGAAATCGAAATAACTGAAATAATTTCTGAAGTAATGTACGGAAAAAAATGTAACAACTGAATTATCTAATATAACCTTGAATCTAGTGTCACAAGTGCACATGCTACTAGAATACAACAAAGAAAGGTCTGAATAAAAGTAAAGTTGTCTGAAAGAAAAATACACAACTAAGATAAAGGAGGAGGGGACTTCAGGGCTGCGAACGCCGTGCAGATTGTATATGAGTATAATTGACCACGTGTACTCTGTAAGTGGCGAGCCTAACCTCGATGAATTAGTGTTGAGGCTAAGGCGGGTCACTTATAATATAACCTATACGCAGTATAAAATAATAACATAAAAGGAAAATACGGAAATGAAATACGGCAGTTAACTCATGAAAATAACTCAATAGTCGAAGAAAAACCAGTAAATGCTAGAAATACCAATCCTTAGATTCTCGTCTGAAAGTATCGAAGCCAACACAACTCGGCAGGGAAGAGAAACACATAAAGTATTGCGGCGTGCAACCCGATTCCATCATATAGTCATAATCAATAACGTCTTCACCCTTATTTCACTATATCAATACACCTTATTTAACCTGTTGTGGCGTGCAACTCGATCACACCATATCAATAAAAATTCATCCTTATTTCACTATATCAATCCACCCTTATTTCACCTGTTGTGACGCATAACCCAATCCCTCCTATCAATATAAATAAATTAATGAGAGTAATCAATTTAACAACTCAAATCACAAGAATCTCTACTATTAACAAATATAAAGCAGAACTAGAAAGGAAGTTGTCACGACCCAAACCGATGGGTCGCGACGGGAACCCGGTACCTTACCCAGCCAAGTACCAATGTAATGTATCTTTCTTATTACATCATCACATACACATGACATACGGGCCTAATAGGCCAACATGATCCTTTATAAACTCAAAACATATGTCGGCCAGTCCGTACAATCCTTTATATACACGACATATGTCTACAAGCCTCTAAGAGTACATAAATATCATAAAGGTTGGGACAAAGTCCCGCCTTACCAAATAATATATGTCTAAATCATACTAACCAACGAGCAACTCTGAAGCAAATTGAGCGCACCAACATCTTCCGCTGAGCTGATAGCCTCCTTGGAGGGCTCTCGACCTGTCTATCAGGATCTGCGGGCATGAAATGCAACGTCCCCAGGAAAAAGGGACGTCCGTACGAATAATGTACCGAGTATGTAAGGCATATAAATAAATACGTAAGAGACATGGAAGAGATATAGAGTAATTGTCTCAACCTGTATGTCTGGATAACTCTGTAAATAATAAATTACTTTTAGCATCATGCATATGCGTATGAATGTCATGTCGTGCATAGGTATATGTTTAATAACATCATCAGCCTCTAAGGACATCCCATCATATCATATCGACCACTGTGGGCAAAATCATCATCGTATACCAATTGATCAGGTGGTGGTGCGTATATAACGCCATAACCTTTCCCATATCCCATGTACATATATATACATACATATATACACATATATTTGAATCATATATATATATATATATATATATATATATATATATATATATATATATATATATATATATATATATATATATATATATACATACATATATACGCGTATATAACGCTGTTTGAATCATATTTCAGCCACTGTAGGCAACATCATCATCATATACTAGCTGATCAGGTGGTGGTGCATATATAATGCCGTAACCTTTTCCCATACCTCATATACATATATTTACATATATACGCGTATATAACGCCATCTGGCCATGGGTCAATGCACATGAATGCAATGCATGAAAAGTACGTTAATAAAATCTTTCGGAGCTTCATAAGACCATTTTGCCTTTGAGTAATATCATAAAGTAAACTCTTTTAAACTTTCATATTTTTTTCTGAGACCCATGAACAGAAAATATTAAAAATTCTCATGGGGAATCAAGAATATAGACACCCCTACTATTTCTATGAATAGAGTAATTTATAGAAACTGTGTATTTGCTCGTTTCTTCAGTTTAATTTGGACCATGCCAAAAGAAAGAAGGGATAGCCTTAACATACCTGAATCACAAAAAAACAAGTTATTCTTATTTTGGAGTACTTGACATAGCCCAAACCTAGCATCCTCCATGCCGTTTTGTATAGTTCTTCCACTAAAACGTCTTTTCTTTTAGGATGAGCAATATTATTTTACCTCTAGTTTGTCGGTTGATTTTTCCATCAAGTTTGAGCTTAGTTCTGGAATAATTGGGAGGTTCCTTATGAAGCATATGAGAGTACGAATGAAAATAAGGAGGAGTTGAACGGGGATCTTCCACTCCCTTCTTCCATTACATAGTGTTCCATATCTAAGAAATGTTAAACTGATTGTTAACTAGCTAGAAAGTTGTATGCTTTCCCTTCTTAGATTGGTAAATCATAAGATGAAATTACTAATGGATGAGCTGGTGGTTAGGAGAAATACTAATAAGCCAGATAGTATAAGAGTCACATAATTGGGCTTTGATCCCTTCCACCTCGCTGCCATGTTTTGGTTAGGGGATATTAATATTTATCCACTTTTTAGGTAATTAGGTAATGTCCCGTTACCCGGTAATTAATCAATTACCCGCATAATTAAAAATTATCTCAAATTAATTAAAATACTACTCACTCTTCACATACCTTATACACCTTATTATCATGGTTATATGGTACCTCGTACGACACTAGTCCATAAATAGCGAGTATTTTAGCTCGGGCCGTATTTTATCCCAACATGCCAAACTTGGACGAAAATTCATTTTCTTTTACTTACTCCCCTTCTCACATTCACAAATTTACTAATCACTTGTGAAATAGCATAATTCTTATAATCCCAAATAATATTTACCTTGGATTGATGTCAATTACCTTACGACGAATTCAACGTAAAATACTACAGGGTGCAACATCGTCGTAACTTATTACTGCGGAGCGTAATATCACCGTAATGTAATACTTTCGGGTAAAACACTATCGTAACTTAANCCTTTGGAACATTCGTCCTCGAATGTTGACTGATGCTCTCATCATTTTTGTAACTTATAGCTCTTGTGAATACCTTTATACTTTTCTTGCCATTTAAGCAGTTGCTCTGTGAATAAATCCAAAGTCTAGGGTATTGCCCCTTTTAGTCTTTTTGCTCATATCATGACCTGTGGTCGAAATCTTCCTAATCTCGTAAATGTTACTACCTTTCATCGTGCAACCTGTAAAATTTTTGACCTTGAAAGTGTGCCCACTCTCTAGGATTCATATGTAGAGCTTGATAAGATGTCCCTTTGGGAATATATGAGTATAATGAAGTTCGTCGCTCGGTACTTTATTGAATTCACGAATATTTCTATATCTCATCGCATAGGTCCGCTTAGCCATCCGTATGAATTTACTGCCATAACTCTTACTTTAATCTATCGTTGCTGAGGTCTGCTACCAAATCCCAGCTTACTCTCGTTGCTTATTCCATATGTATAAATTTAAGTCCTTTAATGCTTCCTCGTTACTGCTCATGTTTAGAATGACGGTCGAATCTCATCTCATACTTTGTGACTTTTGTCCATCTATTGTTGATTCACCTTAATATTGATCTACAATATATCACTGATAACTTGAAATTTCTTACGTAATACTTTGCCGCTAGTGATTACATTACCTTAAGGAATATCCGAAGTGATTCTCATAATCGTATTTCATAGTGTCTCAATGTGATTCACCTTAATATTGATCTACAATATATCACTGATAACTTGAAACTTCTTACGTAATACTTTGCCACTAGGGCTTACGTTACCTGAAGGAATATCCGAAGTGATTCTCATAATCATATTTCATAGTGTCTCAATGTGATTCACCTTATGGGGGTATCCTAAATTCGTGCCGCCAGCGAAATCTCTTCTTATTCTCTTTTTTTTTCCTTCAATTCATTATTCAAACGAAGGCCCAAACATCATCCTTTATCTGTCACAATTATACCCTTATTTTATTCTAAGGTCAGTATTTCATTTCTTCTAAATGCTATTAATCTTCGACTCTTTTGAGTTCATTAGGGATATAGTGAGCTTTGTATAACATAGAGAAACTGTCTGCTCTTCTGGTATTCGTGGGCTTAATCCTAAAGACTTATCCATTCTCGTCACTTTTTCACTTTTCTTTCCTCATCCTTACTTATGTTTTCTTAAAACTTTGTCAATCTACCATTAGCTTGCGACCTATACATATCGATTTATAAACTTTCCTTCAACTTGCTTACACCATAGATTTCCTTATGTTATTCTGGAACGTCAATCAAGACATCACATCATCTTCAACTTTTCTCTATTCTCTTAACTAGATCTCTCATTACTTAGAAATCATAGGCTGGAAGACATGCCACTATCATTCTCAGTTATTGGTTCCCTGTGCTTATAGCCTTTTATCCAAAGTATGGACTATTCACGATCTTCTGCCTTTGAGTATCTTATACGTTGTTCACCTTTACCTTACGTACCTTAAAATCTCGCATCATATCTTCTATCTCTTTCGTGACCTCCCTTCCACCTAGGTGTAATTCACGTCCATAACTTGAAGCTTTTATTAATATATTCACACCTCTGGTATATACACAATCCGGTGGGAGCTTCGTGCTGACTTCTGATGAGGTTGGTACTTCTTCTAATTGGCTTTCTTGTAGAGCCATTATAGATTATGATTGTTGTGTTATTTCTCTTAAATATCTGATATTAAGAGTGATTCTGTCATGTTCTCCAGCACAACTTCTATAATTTTTCTAGGTCCAATAATCAGACTCCTGATTTACTTAGGTGGTGTAATTCTTTAGTTTCCTCTTCCTTCTGATCAGCCTTTACGTAGGCTTAAGCTATCTTCCGGTCTGTGGCGAATGGTATCAGTTATTACTTTAGCCTTTCATGGGCGTTATGGAATATCCATGATACAATCTTCTAACAATTCAATCCTTTGTCTATGCCCTAGGCTTAATTCTTTATTTTAACTTATATCGGAGTCTTCTATGGTTGTATGATTATCAACAAATATGCTTCCTGGATAATGTTCCGAATTCTTGAGTGTATCCATACGTACTAACTCTGGATCATTGATCGAATAATTCATTTGTTCCATCTTAGCTTTCTTTCAACATAAGCTATTACTTTTCCTGGTCTTCTTGCCCCCTTGTTACGCCCATACTTAGCTTATCTTAGTGCCCACACTTGCCAGAGTTTTCATACAACTCATATGATCTCGAATATTAGTTTTAATTCTTACTTCCCGTTCATTAGCCACGATAGGTGCCACTTTCCTTTGGAATGCTTATGATGTTGTTGCAAGATTTTTGTTACACGACCATTTCCTCTTTAGGTCGTTGTGCTTAGGATGAAGCCTTCTTTCTTATCTCCTCAGCTAGTCTTTCGTTGTAGTACTTAGGGTGAACCCTTCACTCTCGTAAAGCTGTGATCTTATTACGGACCTTTTCTGATGTCCTTACTTACCTATTCTTATCCGTAGTTACTTATGTCCATGCCCTTGTGCTGGTATGGTTGTTTCTGAACTGATATTTTGACTGCGTTCCTAGTGGCACTTTTTTTTATCCCCGTAACACTCATACGCTGTCTTTAGCTACCCCGACTCTTGTTTGAATATATCTCAAGTATTATAATGATATTCTTCGAGGCTGAACTCTCCATGTTGGGTTCTACTTTGTTTATCTCACACGATCTTATGACTCTTTTGTAACCTCCTGTTTAGCCATAACTGGGATCTTCTTGACTAATTACTAACTACTCGTTGGCCCATTCTCATATTAATATTCCTTGTAATCTTTCTTGGGTTGGTTCCTTTGTCTTAACTTACGTCTCACAATGGCTCCTTATTTATTAATAACAGCTCGGGCAGGAACCTTTACTTTCTCTCCTTGACGTCGTGCTTGCACAATATTCTTGAATCGTAGCGTATCTGTAAGATTTGGATAAGTTCTATCTCATTCCTCTTTCATTTATCGCATTCTTCCTTTACCATTCCATAGTCACTAGAACCACTTAATTCTGGCTTAATGCCACATTACTCCATATTCCCCTCCTTTAGGGAAGTACTAAGAGTTCAAGCTAAATTGACCTACATATATATGGTTTATCTTTTCATCATTAGCGTCTTCTCACATTACCGATGACCCTTACTTGCCTTGCGGTAATCCTTTTGTACCAAGGATAATGAAATTCCTTACTCACGAGGGTGGCACTTAGTGTAACTGCACATATAGTCCCTTAAGCTTAACTTTGCTCACGTTGCTTGCCTTAGGGAAGTGTCTTCCTGAATAACCACTCTCTGAGTTTCTCATGGATCTTCCTCTGTGGTCAGTTCTATTACTGTCGAAACGCAATCTGAAGTTCTCATGATGCCGACCACTATTAAATCACTCAGTCCCTAATTCATGTTTAGTTTATCTTTTTCCACCAGTCCATGCTGACTTCTATTACTCTGGGTCTAACTTTTTCTTCTGAATCACGTTAGCGTCGCGAACTTGATTCTCGAAGTGAGGATATGACTTTATGGCCTATATTCTTTTGTTACCTCAAGGCCTGTCACTTCTCGACTTTTCCTTCACTTGGCTATCGACTCTGGAATACTGTCATCTCTTTGGCCTACCGTTGTCATCCATATATCACATCTTACTCTTAACGCTTTATTAGCTCTCTTCTTATTTCCTGCGAACATTTCTGTCTATCACTTTATTCTGAAAACTTCAACAAGATATTCTTTTGCTTTTAGTTCCCCTTTGCACCATCCACAGGTTCATTGGGTTGCCTAGCATTATCTCTCAACTAGGGCCGGGAGCCATACTAAGATAATATTTATCATTTTCAGGCTTCCAGTGCCTATCTTTGTAGTAGTCATGTCTAGCTGTACTATTTTAGAGTGCACCATCTAGGTATCCCATAAGGAGATCTATTAGAACATTTGCAATATCCTTCGGAAATGTCAACTGACGCAAACAATTTATCCATCATATCTTCTTATACTACTTCTGTTAACCCCCATAGGGCATATCTGGAATGGGTGCGACCAATTATATATACCTCTGTTACTATTGAATATAACTCAAAAAGTTATGTTTCTCTGCCTCAATTATAAACGTTGTTAACCTTCATTAACTGGGTATCTTGTACCCTTTTTCACCTTGCTCCTTTTACTTACTGAAACTTGTACTTATCTTCTTAATCTCTCATTGTCCTTCACCATTACGATGGATAGGCGTTCTTGACTTAACGCTTCTTATCAGGAAGCTTACACCTTTCAGTACACCCATGATCTGCTAAAAACCTCACATTTACTTATCGTATGCATCATACAAAAATTCAATTCCTCTAACTCAACTTTTTCTCAACTATCTCTCTTTCTAACCTTATTTCCGGATATAGGTATCGTCTTATTATGACTAGGATTCAGGAATTTGAATTCCTATGACTGAGCTCTACCACACGATCTTAGAGTAAGAAGAAAGGGTGACAATCTTAAATGTCCTGTAGCCTCCTGCTTATAAGTGTGGTGCACGACACACCTATAAACAAGACTCTACTAGACACGACTTGTAGACTCCCTAGGACAGAACGGCTCTGATACCACTTTTGTCACGACCCAAACCGATGAGCCGTGACGGGCGCGACGGGCACCCGGTACCTTACCCAACCAAGTACCAGTGTAACGTATCTTTCTTATTACATCATTACATACACATGACATACGGGCCTAATAGGCCAACATGATCCTTTATAAACTCAAAACATAGGCCGGCCAGGCCGTACAATCCTTTATATACACGACATATGTCTACAAGCCTCTAAGAATACATAAATATCATAAAGGTCGGGACAGAGTCCCGCCTTACCAAATATATTTGTGTTTAAATCATACTAACCAACGAGCAACTCCGAAGCAAATGGAGCGCACCAACATCTTCCACTGAGCTGATAGCCTACTTGGAAGGCTCTTGAACTATCTATCAGGACCTGTGGGCATGAAACACAGCGTCCCCAGGAAAAAACGAATGATGTACCGAGTATGTAAGGCACATAAATAAATACATAAGAGACATGGAAGAGATATAGAGTAATTGACTCAACCTGTATGTCTGGATAAATCTGTAAATAATAAATTACTTTTAGCATCATGCATATGCGTATGAATGTCATGTCGGGCATAGGTATATGTTTCATAACATCATCAGCCTTTGAGGGCATCCCATCATATCATATCGGCCACTATGGGAAAAATCATCATCGTATACCAGCTGATCAGGTGGTGGTGCGTATATAACACCATAACCTTTCCCATATCCCATATACATATATATACATACATATATACGTGTATATTTGAATCATATATATATATATACATATATATATACGCGTATATAATGCTGTTTGAATCATATTTCAGCCACTGTGGACAACATCATCGTCATATACCAGCTGATCAGGTGGTGGTACGTATATAACGTCGTAACCTTTTCCCATATCTCATATACATATATTTACATATATACGCGTATATAACGCCATCTGGTCATGGGTCAATGCACATGAATGCATGAAAAGTACGTTAATAAAATCTTTTGGAGCTTCATAAGACCATTTTTCATTTGAGTAATATCATAAAGTAAACTCTTTTAAACTTTCGTATTTTTTTCTGAGACCCATGAACAGAAAATAATAAAAATTCTCATGGGGAATCAAGAATATAGACACCCCTACTATTTCTATGAATAGAGTAATTTATAGAAACTGTGTATTTGCTCGTCTCTTCAGTATAATTTAGACCATGCCAAAAGAAAGAAGGGATAGCCTTAACATACCTGAATCACAAAAAACCAAGTTATTCTTATTTTGGAGTACTTGACATAGCCCAAACCTAGCATCCTCCATGCCGTTTTGAATAGTTCTTCCACTAAAACGCCTTTGCCCTTAGGATGAGCAATATTATTTTACCTCTAGTTTGTCGGTTGATTTTTCCATCAAGTTTGAGCTTAGTGCTGGAATAATTAGGGAGGTTCCTAATGAAGCATATGAGAGTACGAATGGAAATAAGGAGGAGTTGAACGGGAATCTTCCACTCCCTTCTTCCATTACATAATGTTCCATATCTAAGAAATGTTAAACTGATTGTTAACTAGCCAGAAAGTTGCATGCTTTCCCTTCTTAGATTGGTAAATCATAAGATGAAATTACTAATGGATGAGCTGGTGGTTAGGAGAAATACTAATAAGCCAGAGAGTATAAGAGTCACATAATTGGGCTTTGAGCCCTTCCACCTTGCTGCTACGTTTTGGTTAGGGGATATCAATCTTTATCAACTTATTAGGTAATTAGGTAATATCCCGTTACCCGGTAATTAATTAATTACCCGCATAATTAAAAATTATTTCAAATTAATTAAAATACTATTCACTCTTCACATACCTTATACACCTTATTATCATGGTTATGTGGTACCTCGTACGACACTAGTCCATAAACACCGAGTATTTTAGCTCGGACCGTATTTTATCCCAACATGCCAAACTTGGATGAAAATTCATTTTCTTTGACTTGCTCTCCCTCTCATATTGACGAATTTACTTATCATTTGTGAAATAACATAATTCTTATAATCCCCAAATAATCTTTTCCTTGGACTGATGCCAATTACCTTACGACAAATTCAACGTAAAATACTGCAGGGTGCAACATTGTCATTACTTATTATTGCGGAGCGTAATATCAACGTAATGTAATACTGTCGGGTACAACACTGTCGTAACTTAATACTGCAGGACGTAATATTGCGGGGTGTAACAGAAGTCTCCTGCCAAATTGGGATTTCACTATAATTATAATTAATATGAAGCAGTAAGACAGGTCAGGTAAATGACAATTAAAGGGTGCAAGCAAGTCAATTAAGGCAAGTAATAGTCAATCATGGAAGCATGAGATAATCTAACATTTTTAACACTAGAATAATAATTGATAAGTAGCAAGTAAAGGCAGGGAAGCATTTAAATAATGTAACAGTTAAGACATGGAATGAAACAATTAATGAAATACGGAAAGCAGGGAAACATGTATTTTGGTGGTGTATATACACTCGTCACCTACATATACACCGCTACTCATGAATTTCACATATCACACAGCTCAAGGGATCCTAGTTCCCTCAAATCAAGGTTTAACCCAACAATTACCTCGCTCCACAATCCACTCAAATTCAATCACGACCTAGCCTTTCGAACAAGCCTCCGAACGAACCAAATCTAGTAAATTATTAACTAAACTATTCAAATTAAGCTTTAGAAACTACTCAAGAATGAATGAGGTTCAATTAAGATCATTATTGAAAAAGTCAACAAAAGTCAATCGCAGACCTGCTTGGTCAAAACCTGATGTTCGAACCAAAACCCAATCGCTCATTCACTCCCGAGCCCCATTATGCAATTCAATTCGAAATCCGACCTCAATTCGAGGTCTAAATCCCAATTTTACAAAAATTTAAAGTTCTACCCAAATCTCTAATTTCTATAATGGAAACCCTAGATTTAAGGTTGAAATCTTATGAAATGCAATGACTGATCGAAAGAATCTAGGTTAGAGTCACTTACCAATGAATTTAGGAAGAAAAGCTCTTGGGAAAACTGCTTCTATGGTTTTCAGGGTTGAGAATTTGGAAGAATGAGCCAAAATCTCGTTTTCCCCCTCTTTTACCAGTTGCAGATGTCACAACTGCGACCTAAGGTTCGCAAATGCGAGAAACTAGTTCCAAGACTATGCTCGCAAATGTGATGCTAGAATTTGCGAGCCACCTCGCAAATGCGAGATTTGCAGATAACACCAGAACACACATGCACCAGCTATTCCTTTAAGTCTAAAATCACTATGTATCCTATCCGAAACTCACCCGAGCCCTCAAGGCTCCAAACCAATCATGCACCCAAGTCCAAAAATATCATACGAACTCGCTCGCGCGATCAAAATACAAGGATAACACCTAGAACTACGAATCGGACACCAAAACGAATTAAATAATCAATGAAAGTTAAGAACATTCAATTTTTCAACCGGACATCCGAATCACGTCAAATCAACTCCGTTTTGCACCAACTTTTGCAGACAAGTCATAAATACAGTAATGAACCTATACCAAGTTCCGGAACCAAAATACGGATCCGGTAGCAACAAAGTCAAACTTATTAGTTCTTTAAACCTTTAAGCTTCTAGTTTTCAATAAATTGCGATAATTCGAGCTTGGAACTTCCGAATTCGATTTCACGCATATGTGTTGATACTCAATTTTGCCCTCATATTTTTCAATATATATATATATATATATATACTTTCAAAATAGAATATTTGCATCATTATTTAGTTTGCAAACTTATACAAGCATTTTCTACAATTTTCATAATTTTAGATCTTTAAATTAATTTTCTTGTATTTAAATTATATATAAATATCTAGTAGTTATCCTTTTAAATTATTTTGTGATGACTTAGTTACCTAAAATAATTATTTTGCACCTATAATATATGTTTCAAACATTTTATTTCATTCCATATAATTACATTAGCATTTTAAAGCTATTTATCTAATTTTTCAATAATGGCCTATATTCATACACAATTGCTCTTTATTTTATATTATTTGTCAAAATAAAATTTGGTATTTTTATAATACAAAGTTATTGTTTTAAGTATTTCAGTGTATAAATAATATTTTATTTATTAAATATTTTTATAAATTATTTTTGATAAATTTTGGGGTATTTAAATAATAGCCCGATCTTTACCTATTTTCGGACCCAAATTAACCCAAACCTTAGCCTAATTTACTGAAGCCCAAACCAAACTACCCTTTTAAATACCCGACCGACAACCCGTTTAAACGACCCGCCCAACCCCATTCTTTTATCCTGACCGTTGATCTCATATGATCAACGGTTTATAATAATCCAACCCCTTTTAATTACCTAAAACTACCCAAAACCCTAACCCATTTCCCCCTGCCTAGCTGCCTTCACACCCTCTCTCATCTCTCTTCTTCTCTGTTAAACCCTAGCCGCTGTAACCTTAACCTTCTCTGATTTCGACTCAAACATGGAATCAATCCATGAACTACTTACCTATTATGTGATACTCTATCATTATACGTATATTTATGGTATTACTTAGTTCTTGCCCTATTTTTGGCAAGAACGGGCCGATTTACTTTGATTTGTGAAGATCTGGACGATCTTTCGTCCATATACATGTTATATTGAACGATTCTTACATTATTGGTCCGATTCAAGTCGTCAGTCCCAACTAAGGTTTGAGATTTTCCCTTTTTCTTTACTAATTTTCGATTTATATTCTTCCCTTTCTTGTGTTTGACTGATATTTTCCTTATTTTTGTTTAATCCACTGTACCTCCTTATTTTATGTGTTATTTTCCCTAAAACTGATTCTAATTAATTTTGGCATGCCATATTTTCCATATTATGTGTTTAATTTACCGTTTTCCCTTATTTTATGTGTTAAATCTGCTACTATATAAATTCCCCCCCTAAAACCCTTAAAAGAGACTTTTGAATCTCAAAAACAATCCCTGCTATTGTTCTTACTACTCTCTTCTCTCACTCGCTCACTGTTACACTCGAACACTCTCTAATAATCATTGAATTCGGGGCCGGCTGAAATCCAAGGCCATTAAACAACCTCCTCCAGTGCAACCACTGCTCGGAGCTCATTCTCGAGGCTCTTGTGAATTTTGAAGCATTGAGGACTTTGGGTTTTTATTATTACGCTCTTTACTCTTTTGATTCTGCTACTAGTTAGTGTTTTAAATCATTGCAATGTTCAATTTCTTTCTTTATTTCTGCGCATGTATTTTAATTACATGAGCATGATAATGTTCAATACTCTGATGTCATTCTCTGATAAGTAAATGCGTGGGATAGTTTACTATTGTACTCTGTGATTTCCTGTCTTCTGAAATGACTTATATACCATTTAGCATCTTAACATGTTTAGTTTTGAACTTTAATGGAAGTCTATTTTGATGTGAGCCTGACTACTAAGATTGTATGTTGTATGTTATAAAATTTCTTCATATTATATTTTGGGTACTACCACAACTCTATGGGAATCACCCCCACTTGAATGAACCTTTTAGTACTAAGTCCTGTGTATATTGGATTGCCCTTTTTGTATTAATCTCAACTCTATGGAATGCTGCTTTAAAGTCTGCTTTAAACATGTTTCATGCTGTCCTGATTTTTAAAAGATAAATACTCTATTTTTCTATTAACTATGACTTTGTTCCTATGCTAATATGTTTTGCCATTATGCCTTTGTTCATTTGCTGCCCTTCCTTTCAGTGATTATCACAATGTGTGTATCCCTCCATCATGTCTAAGTACTGATTAATATGGCATTAGGTTAGAATCTTTAGGTTTCAACTAGTTCAACTTCATGCATCTATACATGATAACCTATGTATGCCTGCAAACCTGTTCTCCTCTCCTAATTCTCATGAGTTTTTATATGGTACTCTACTGTGTATACCTTGCTGAACCTACTGGACTGCTTGACCAGTTGCTTTGTATGCTCAATTTGGTGTATTACTTGGTTTATGTCCACTCCCTTTACTTGATACTCTGATATCCTGAATTGTCATTCTTAGCCGGCTGAAAGCCAAGGCTATCTAGGTTCTATTGTTGGGCCTCCCTACTGTGAGCACTGTTCGAGGTCTAATTGAGGCCCTTGTGAATTCTGACACACTAGGGCTTGGTCCTAGTCATTCCCTCAACCTCCAAAGCTATCCCTAATACTCTACCTCCCTGTCATGTATTGTATATCTATACTGGTTATTCTAAGTGGTGCAACACTTGATGTTGTGGCTCATTGAATTGGTATGGGCTATTCTATGGACCCATGATCGTGATTGAACGTGGCTATTTGTTGAAGGCTTAATTGAAGTCCCAATAAGGCTGGGTATTTAGTTATTTTATTTGGGCCTACTGTGCGCCTGTTCATTATTATGTAATCTCGTTACTTTACTCATTATTGGGCCTGTAATAAGTTTTGTATAAACAATTGGTGTTGTTAGTAAAAAGGGAATGGGATAGACTTCTATATTAATATGTGATGGGTAGATAACATGCTTATAAGACTGAATGATGTGCTTGCTATATGTCGTTCATTTCCTATGCACACTATAGAAGTCCTGCCATTCGGAGAAGCACACACTTGCACTACTTATCTACTAGAAAAGTATGAGCTCAAATGCTTCAATATTCTTGTTGCTACATGTTGTTAAAAAACCTACCCATAGGAAATAAATATCGTTGAACTTTCCTTTAATTTGCATTGCTGCAGCATATCCACTAGAGATCATGCCTATAGGACTCTAATAATTTCATTTGTTATTGCACTGCACTGCTCACCTAGAAAACATGCCTATAAAGTTAAAGCATAGCAATAAAATTAGGTTCCAAGTGCTAATCGTTAGAGATCCTGTCTATAGGATACCATTATTCGCCTTATAACTGTTAGTGATGCCCTTCTCAACATTGTTCATCGCTCACCTAGGCCATTGTCAAGGGCACGAGTAGTTCTGGGTTTCTCTCGATAGATTTCACTGTCTTTACTACGTAAATCACCTAGGCGCAATATCTACAGGACTAATGGTAGGAAATACACCATTTCAATAATCAGTGTGCAACAACCTTTAGAATCCTGTCTATGAACAACGCTGGTTCCTAAAAACTGCTTGCATGCCTTGATACCTTATCGCATAGAAATCATGTCTATAGGGATTTAAGTTCCTTAATTTCGAACTGCCTAACATAAAAACTTGTTTCGCGTGCATGTGATGTTTAAGTGTGGAGGCTAACTTGAGCCTTTAATTGCCTATATGTGAAGTCCAATGTGTTTTTTATATGTCGCTTAGTTTTAACATTTCTGAGCAGCCTAAGTGAGGTCTAGAACCACCCAAAATAGAGGTCCAATACCTCCTGGACCATAGGTATGGGACGGGTAATGCACGCATAAGGTACGACTTATAATTGAATTAGTTCACTTTATGTAACAACTCAAAGATAGTAATCGGGTAGCATGAGATGTTAGTCTATGCCCGCTGGATAATATGAGTAACACCCCATCTCGAGGAGTTACGAAATATTATTTATGTTGCACGGGGTGATCCTTTAGGTTAAAAAACTTAGGACCCCCTCCCCTCCCCTCAAATCTTATTTTCCTTTTATTTGAATCTAAGTGTTTGTACTAATTTATTCAAAGCCTTTTTATTCTCAAACTTCGTGCTCTCTATATCTTTGTTTATCTGACTAATTCATATAATTCAAGTTCGGCCGGGACCCATAGTTGTGGACCTCGAAGAGTTCCTAACACCTTCTTTTCGAAGTAAATTTGAACCCTTACCCGATCTTTGGTGATGTAAACTAGTTAATACAGAGTCATTTGCAAATATGTGCCCTAACGCACCTTAAAAATCGTTAGGTGTCGACGCTCCTCTTTTAGTACTTCCTTAAAAAAGTTGTCAAATGTCGAAACCCGATTTCGCGAGAAAAGGGAGCGCGACAATACGGTCAAGTCTCAAATCATGATGCGGATCCATCGGGACCGTCAAAACACTGATCCGGGTCCATTTGCTCAAAACGTTGACCGAAGACAACTCAAATGAGTTTTTAAGACACGATTTTCCATTTTTATCAAATCTTTACATAAAATCCTTTCGAAAAAAGACATAGGTTGTCCACGTAAATCGAGAAAGGCTAAACGAAGTTAATCGAGCTTTCAAAACATAGAATTTAAGGTTAAAACTGTAAATGACCTATCGGGTCGCTGCATTTTGATTTTTGCAAAGAAATTAATTTTGTACATTTCTTATGTCATTGCGATACAGTGAATAATAATTTTTTAGTTAATAAAGAAAGTCATATAATGAGCACAAGGAAACAATAAAGTTTTTAAAAGTTGATGCTAGCTTTTTAACAAAGATGGTAATTTCTTGTGGTAAATAATGTTGTAATAAATAAATAGGTCAAATAATAATTACAAAATAATAAAGTTTTTTACGATTAATTATAGAGAAAATTTCACATTAGAACAACTGGGATTCATGCTTTTCAATTTTATAGCCCATATTTCAATTTACAATCAATTAGCCCAAAAATAATGAGCTAAAACTTAACATTCAACTCCAATAGGTTCTCAAAATTATTATTTAATTTTTAAAAAGGATTCCTCAAACATTTAAGTTAATATTCGAATCAGTAATTGTGACTCAAATATTAGTTCAACAAACAAAATTCATTTGGGTGGTGAAAATTAGATTTTTAACAAGTTTAAACATGTGGGTTTAAATTCCGAATTTGATTTTGAGAGAAATTTGGAGTGGGTGTTATTTAGACTTGTTAGAAATAGTATAAGGAGGTTGTATATAAAATTTGAAGTCATTTCATGGAGATTTGGACTGGTTTTGAACAAGATTGCAACTGAAAATCGTGGAAAAAGTTCGTCTACAGACGCTTTTGTATAATAGTGTATAAGATGTATTATACACTCATATACACTATTATACAAGATTATANAAAAAACCATTTTCGAAAGCAAAGCTTTGAATGGTCTTCAATGGTGGACTTCTACTCTTCAATTTTCTTACATTGCAACCAGGTGACACAAGAGGAGAAGCAGAAAATATACAGTCCCTTGAAGCATATGTCGAGGATGTGAGAAGAAGAGAGCGAAAGCAATGTTGTAAGAACACAAATTTAATTCCATAATTTTAGAAGCAATGGTTGTAAGAACACATATTTTGCTAGTGCTTTCAAAATATGTACAATATGGGGTAGGATGGGTAAACCTTAAAAACATGGTCCATTTTTTGTTATGGTGTGAAGTCGTGTATTTTTTTGTAATTCTTTCTTAATTAATTATAATTATAATTTTGTCCGACATATAATACAATTTTGAATGATATAAAATTCGATCAACATTTTGTGTTGGAGTTTTGTGCCTTGTATAATATTATAGTATAACATAAGTTTTCATAATTATCATAAATAAAAGTCTCAATTTCTTTTAGGTTTGGTTGAGGTTGTTCAAATGAGTGACTGAATTAAGTTAAGTTTCTATCTCTCATTAATTTTTAAATATACCTACCATGCCTGATCTGATTTTTCTTTTTTGACGTACATTTATTCTATTTTCTTTTTTTTAGGCAGTCCAGTGTACTAAGTTCTTGCTATGCGCGAGGTCCGAAGAAGGGTCGGACCATAAGGGTCTATTATACGCAGTCTTACCCTGCATTTCTGTAAGAGGGTGTTTTCACGGCTCGAACCCGTGACTTTCTAGTCACATGACAACAACTTTACCAGTTATGCCAATGTTACTCTTCCATGTTTATTTTTTGTTTTAACTTAGATTTTTCTGAATTAACTGTTTCTATTTCTCATAGTATTCTTTGAAGGAATTAATTCTTAAAGCTAAATATTTTAAAAATAACAAGGTACACATTAAAAATTATATTCTTGACCCGCTTCGAGATCTGACCCGCTATCAGTTCTACCCTTTAATGTGAGTAAAAGACGTCAATTGGACATTGCAAGAATAATCTTTTGATATGCAAAATGAAAAAAACATTGCTAAGATAAATGAGACAGTACTATTAATTAGGGGTGGCAATTTGAGCTCAAACTCATTAAAAAATTATATAGGATAGTCATTATTTAAAGTGGTATTTACTTTTTATTCAGCATTTTTAATGTTGAGCAAAAGTAGACACTAGTCTGTTAAAATTAATATGAAAGGACATTGTTACCCTTTTCTTCCCCAACAACATTATCTTTTGGGAAGCTCTGTTGCAAATGCCAATACAATAACATATTTGTAAAAAAAAAAAAAAATTCAAGTCAATTTGGTACATTATCAATTCGAATAAAGCAGTAGCTTTACAAATTCCACTTTTTCTCACGTATTAGCAAACGTGTTTTTTTTTTCTTATAACCTCCACCACTTCCGCCGTATGTAAATCATCAGTTGCACTTGGACATTCATAAGCTTCAGTCTAAGAAAATTTCGTAAATTAACCAACTGGGTGAACTTCCTTTCTATAAACAAACCATAAAATAAACACTCTAAAACATAAAAAAAGAAATTAGGACACTTGGTCCTGAATTTCGAGTTTCAAGTTCAAAAGTTAAGGACACTTGGTCCTGAACTTAGAGTTACAAATTCACAAGTTAAGGACACTTGGTCCTGAACTTAGACTAACAAGCTCAAAAGTTAAGGACAATAGGTCCTAAACTTACAGTTACAAGTTCAAAAGTTAAAGACAATAGGTCTTGAACTTACAGTTATAAGTTCAAAAGTTAAGGACAATATGTCCTGAAGTTTGAGTTCCGAGTTCAAAAGTTAAGGATAATAGGTCCTTAACTTTGAATTCCAAGTTCAAAAGTTAAGGACGATATGTCCTGAAGTTTGAGTTCCGAGTTCAAAAGTTAAGGATAATAGGTCCTTAACTTTGAATTCCAAGTTCAAAAGTTAAGGACACTTGGTCCTAACTTTGAGTTACAAGTTAAAAAGTTAAGGACACTTACAAGTTCACAAGTTAAGGACACTTGGTCTTGAACTTAGACTAACAAGCTCAAAAGTTAAGAATAATAGGTCCTAAACTTACAGTTACAATTTCAAAAGTTAAGGACAATAGGTCCTGAACTTACAATTATAAGTTCAAAAGTTAAGGATAATATGTCCTGAAGTTTGAGTTCAAGTTCCAAAGTTAAGGATAATAGGTCCTTAACTTTGAGTTTCAAGTTCAAAAGTTAAGGATACTTGGTCCTGAACATTGACTTACAAGTTCAAAAGTTAAGGACACTTGGTCCTTAACTTTGAATTCCAAGTTCAAAAGTTAAGGACACTTGGTCCTCAACTTAGACTAATAAGTTCAAAAGTTAAGGACAGACAATCCTTAACATACAATTACAAGATTAAAAGTTAAGGACAATAGGTCCTTAACTTTTGACTTACAACTTACAAGTTCAAAAGTTAAGGACGATTGGTCCTGAAGTTTGAGTTCCAAGTTCAAAACTTAAGGACATGTAGTCCTGAAGTCCTGAACTTAGAGTTCCAAGTTCAAAAGTTAAGGACATGTAGTCCTGAAGTCCTTAACTTAGAGTTATAAGTCCAAAAATTAAGGACATGTAGTCCTGAAGTCTTGAAGTTACGTTCAAAAGTTAAGGACATGAGCAGAATGGTATTTTCGTCCGGTCAGTTAAAGTTTATTAAAGCAGTGGCTAAAGACTAAAGATATTTTAAACAGTGGCTTAAAACTAAATACATGTGTTATTAGTGACTAACTGTGCACTTCCCCCGTCCAGATATTAATAGGTTGTGCTACAAACATTTTAACTCATGGGTCTATTTGGGCTGAGCCCACATTAACCCATTACACTTTGGGCTGGATTGGATAATGATCCATTTATTGACCTAACCCATCTCGACCCGCTCAGATCAGCCTAACCCGCCCATTTGCCACCCCTGCTACTAACCTTATAACTTATAAGTTCAATATAAATATTTAAGATAAGAAATTGAAACCAATAAATAAATGTCTCTGAAAATTATAGCTTCCAACCTATGGTAGCATTGATTTAAAAAAAAAGAGTAAAAGACTAATGATACTCTGGCTTATATCAGATGCATAATCTTCTCCAAATATTTGATCTTAAATTAGTAAAGAGCAAAAACAGATAATCTTTAATATCGAACACACAGCAACACCACTGAACAAAAGATACTGCTCATAAAGAAAACTACAAACTAATGAGTTATGGTACATGACTACGAGTTTTAACAAAAGAAGACATTATTTATAGAGACTTAAAAATTAAATAGTACAAATAATAGCGGATCGGGGCATAAAGCGGGTCAAAAATAGTTTTAATGGGTGCTTTATTATTTTTTAGATATTTGGCTTTAAAAAAATTGTGTTCCTGAATCATATCAGTAAGCACACCTGTAATATCATAAAGCTTTCAGTTCTTAACATTCCTTGGCCTAGATTATTACTCATTAAATATTTCAAAAAGAGACCATTGAAAAGAATTGTAGGAGTAGAATTCATTCCCCAAAGCAAATTGAATGTCAAATATTTCTAATTGATTCTTTTTTCTTTCTAGTTGATTCTTCGAATTTATATTATGCCTTTATTGAGTTTCATGCCTAACAGATTTTTAACAAGTAAAATGCAGCTTGTGAAGATAACAGAGACAAATACACTCAGTATTTTGTACCAGTTCTCTATCAAAGATAGATGGATATGTTGGGTTTTAAGCTTGGTAGAGCTTAATTTTAAGTTTGATGTAGCTTTAAGAGGGTGAATGGGAAATGGAGGGCAAATGAAATATTTGAGTTTTTCTCCTTGTCAAAGGGACATTGTCCCATATTGGAGGAAGAAAAGACTTTTGATGGGTATATATCCAATTGCTCTTATTCTAGCTCTTAAAGAGTTGAGAAGAAGGCAAGCTTCGCGTCGTCATCATCGTCGCTCGGCTCGGCTTCGGTTAAAGATTGATTGATTAATCTTTTTAGACAAAACTCCTTCCAAATTATTATTTTAATTCCGTTTTTTTAATTTTCCCGCAATATTCCCACCTGTTTTGCAAACCTTTTCAGAATCTTGAATCCCAAAATTTTCTTATTGTTACATCGGCGTTTTTGGTACCAACACGCTGGTGAGTTAAATCGTTCTATCATGGGAGGATAATATTCCAAAATAATTTCCTTAAGGACACACTGTGCATTCAGTGGACTCGATTTATTCCTATACTGTTTTTCAGAATTTATTTCATTAGACTTTTCTACTAACTTTCTGTTTCTGGTTTTATTTTAGAAAGTTTAACGCTTTATTGGTTTTACAACAATACAGATTGACTAACAATCTTAAGGAAATTATTTTTATTATATTCTGTATTCTGTTTGTGGAGATTAAAACCTGTGTGATTTTCTATTCCTTCTAAATTTTACTATTCTGATTTGAAGATATAAAAACTTTATCAGAGTATTGAAATTTAGAAAAATGATTTGAAGAACATAAAAACTTCTTCATCGTTTTCTGTGAAACAGTATATAAAAACTTCAGTTTTTATTTATCATACGTACTGTTTATTGTTCACAGTATTATTTATTGTTCTGGTTTTGCCATTAATTTAACTCTTTTGTTGTTGACAGTGAGAAATGGCAATTGATAATGAAAATCCTTCCGCGACGGTTGCTACAACGACGATAGCTTCCTCAAGCCGCACTACTGTTCCTCCAGCCGAGAAACCAGAGAATTTTTTTGGAGCCAACTTCAAAGGATGGCATCAAAGGGTGTTCTTCTAGCTTACCACACTTAGTATGCAGAAATTCATTGGTAAAGAGCCTCCGGTGCCTACTGCGGACATGCCGGACAATGAGAAATTCACGATTGTTGAGGCGTAGAATCAGGCAGATTTTCTTTGCAAAGGCTATATCTTAAGCGCTTTAGAGGATGACTTGTACAATGTGTACAGTGCGATGAATACTTCGAAAGAATTATGGGACACACTTGAGAAGAAGTACTAGACGGAAGATGCATGCTTGAAGAAGTTCGTGGTTGCCAAGTTTCTAGACTATAAAATGATGGACAACAAAATTGTGGGAACCGAAGTTTAGGAGCTTCAACATATTTTTCACGACCTTATTGCTGAAGGTATGGTCGTGAATGAAGCTTTTCAAGTGGCTGCAATGATTGAAAAATTACCTCATTCGTGGAGAGATTTCAAGAACTATCTTAAACACAAGCGCAAAGAAATGAAGTTGGAAGATCTTGTGATACGTCTCAAGATTGAGGAAGACAACAAAACATCCGAGAAGAAGTCTCGTGGAAATTCAACGATCATGGGAGCTAATATCGTTGAGGAGATTGCTCCAAAAAGTAAGAAGAGGAAGAGGTCTTTTGGACAGATTAATGAGCAAAACAAAAAGAAATTCAAGGGCAACTACTACAATTGTGGAATAGTTGGTCACAAAGGCCCTGATTGTCGTCTCCTAAAAAAGGATAAGAAGAAGGGACATACCAACATAGTGGAGAAGAATGATGACATTGATAATCTTTGTGCAATGCTTTCGGAATGCAACTTAGTTGGAAATCCGAAGGGGTGGTGGATTGACTCTGGAGCCACTCGACATGTTTGTGCTGTCAAAGAAACATTTGCGACTTACTTTACTTCTGGTCCCGAAGAAGAGATTTCCATGGGAAATAATGCAACAACCAAGATTGAAAGTTATGGGAAGACATTCCTGAAGATGACTTCCGACAAGGTGTTAACGCTCAACAACGTTTTTTATGTTCCTATTATTAGGAACAATTTAGTTTCTACATCTTTACTTGTGAAGAATGGATTCAAATGTGTATTTATTTCTGATAAAGTTGTTGTAAGCAAGAATAAAATGTATGTGGGAAAAGGCTACCTTACGGAGGGCCATTTCAAACTCAATGTAATGGTTATTGACAGTATGAATAAAATTTCAGTTTCTTCTTATTTATTGGAGTCAAATAATTTATGGCATATTTGTTTAGGACATGTCAATTATAAAACCTTACGGAAATGAATTAATTTAGAAGTATTACCTAAATTCGAGTGTAATAAATCGAAATGTCAAATATGTGGTGAATCTATGTTTGTAAAACATCCTTATAAGTATGTTGAAAGGAATTCAAATCCTTTAGACTTAATTCATACTGACATTTGCGATATGAAGTTGACACCATATCGAGGTGAAAAAAAGTATTTTATTACTTTTATTGACGAGTGCACTCGATATTGTTATGTTTATTTTCTTAATAGTAAGGATGAAGCAATTGAAGCATTTAAGCAATACAAGAATGAAGTGGAGAATCAATTGAATAAAAAGATCAAAATGATTAGAAGTGATAAAGGTGGAGAATATGGATCTCCGTTTGCAAAAATATGTTCGGAATATGGAATTATCTATCAAACTACTGCACCTTACACACCTCAATCCAACAGAATTGGAGGAAAGAAAAAATCGGATATTAAAGGAAATGATGAATTCTTTATTAATTAGTTCCGGATTACCGCATAGTTTGTGGGGGGGAAGCTATCCTTACAGCTAACTGAATAATCAACAAAGTACCCCACAGCAAAACACAATCTATTCCATATGAAAAATGGAAAGGAAGAAAACCCAACTTGAAATATTTTAAAGTGTGGGGGTGTCTAGCAAAGGTACAAATTCCTTTACCTAAAAAGGTTAAAATCGGACCAAAAATAGTAGATTGCATTTTCATTGGATATACAATAAAGCATGTCGGTTTTGGTTCATAAATCCGATAATCCCGAGATTCATGTTAATACGATAATGGAATCAGATAATGTTGAATTCTTTGAAAGCATCTATCCGTATAAAATTGGACGTGAGTCGTTAAGTGAAAGACCTAAACGACCTCGGAAAGAACCAAAGGAAAATACTCCAAGTGTAGAAGATCCAAGGCATAGCAAACGTCAAAGAACATCTACTTCCTTTGGACCAGATTTTGTGAAATTTTTGCTTGAAAATGAACCTCAAACTTTTAAAGCAGCTACACCGTCTTCTGATTCATCGTTTTGGAAAGAGGCAGTCAATAGTGAGATTCAATCAATTTTGGATAACCATACATGGGAATTGGTTGATCTTCCTCCAGAAAATAACCCTTTAGGTTCGAAATGAATCTGTAAACGGAAAATCAAAGCTGATGGCACTATTGACAAATATAAGGCAAGACTTATTGTCAAAGGTTATAGACAAAATGAAGGCCTTGATTACTTTGATACTTACTCGCCAGTAACGAGGATAACATCTATTAGGGTGTTAGTGGCACTAGCGGTCGTGTATGGTCTTGAAATCCATCAAATGGATGTTAAAACAGCTTTCTTAAATGGAGAATTGGAGGAAGAGGTTTACATGTAACAACCTGAGGGTTTTGTGGTTCCTGGTAAATAAAAGAAAGTGTGAAAACTTGTTAAGTCGCTTTATGGACTTAAACAAGCACCCAAACAATGGCATGCCAAATTTGACCAAACAATGTTGGCAAGTGGGTTTAAAATCAACGAGTGCGACAAATGTGTTTACATTAAAAATACTATGTCATGAAGTCATTGTTTGTTTATATGTTGATGACATGTTGATAATGAGCAAAAATATGACAGATATAAATGCTACAAAGTGCATGTTGGCTAGCAAATTCGATATGAAAGACTTAAAAGTTGCTGATGTGATCTTAGGAATCAAAATTCACAAGACTCCTTAAGGTCTAGCATTATCACGGTCTTACTACATTGAAAAGGTACTTGACAAGTTCAAGTATTTGGATTTCAAAATTGCCAAGACTCCAATTGACGTGAGTTATGCACTTCAAAAGAATGAAGGTGAAAGTGACTCACAACTGGACTATGCAAGAGTATTGAGAAGTTTGATGTATATAATGAATTGTACGCGACCAGATATAACATGTGCTAGTGGAAAACTGAGTCGATTTACAAGTAATCCTAATCAAATACATTGGATGGCAATGAAACGAGTTTTGGGGTATCTAAAACATACCCAAAACTATGCTTTGCATTATAATAAATATCCCTTCGTGATCGAGGGATATAGTGATGCAAATTGGATTACCGGTTCATCTGAAGTTAAATCCACGAGTGGATATGTTTTCACAATTGAGGGTGGAGCAGTGTCTTGGAAATCATCCAAACAAACATGCATTGCCCGTTCTACAATGGAATTTGAATTCATAGCCTTAGATAAGGACGACGAAGAAGCTGAATGGCTCCGAAATTTCTTGGAAGATATTCCATTTTGGCCCAAACCTTTGGCACCTATTTTTATACATTGTAATATTCAAGCGACAATAGGCAGGGTAGGGAGAGTTATGTATAACGGAAAATCTCGTCATATACGACGGAGACACAATAACATTAGACAACTACTCTCTAGTGGTGTTATAACAATTGATTACGTAAAGTCAAAAGATAACATGTCGGATCCACTTACAAAAGGCCTATCTAGAGAGGCAGTTGAAAGATCATCAAAGGGAATGGGTTTAAGGCCTAGGACAAGTCATCATGGTGGTAACTCTACCTAGCAAACTGGAGATCCCAAGAGCTAGGTTCAAAGAGATAAAACAAAGTTATGAATGACGGTTCAACATTTTCAAATAACTCAACCCATTCTCTTGATGAAGACGATGTTCAAAAATCAAGGTAAATCATTAAGGCTTTTTGATGAGTCAATAAAGCTTAAAGCTTTTTAATGATTTGCTAAGTCTGGAAGGATATGACCAAAGAGTGTATCTTTAGGATTACACATTTAGGAATCACCTATGTGAGTGTGAAGTGTAAGCCGCTTCAAAGGGAATGAAAGTAAAGGCCCATTCTCTAAGCACTCATGAAACCAGGAGGTGTTCATGGCTGAAACGAACACAACCGTGAGAACCATAGATGGTTAAGGGTTGATTGTGTGACTTATGTTGTCTAGGTATACAACAAAGCTCTATGGTTCAAAGATATCAAATCTACCAATTGATCGAGTATATCCAATATAAGTTCACTAAGAAAAGTTCATAGGGAAACCTACTTATCCAGACGCAATTAATTCTTGCATGTAAAACACACATGCGTCCGTGTATTCCTTTATTTTATATCCATTCCCCATTCATGTGGGGGATTATTGGGTTTTAAGCTTGGTAGAGCTTAAATTTTAAGCTTGGTGTAGCTTTAAGAGGGTGAATGGAAAATGGAGGGAAAATAAAATATTTGAGTTTCCCTCCTTGGCAAAGGGACATTGTCCCATATTGGAGGAAGAAAAGACTTTTGATAGGTATATATTTAATTGCTCTTCTTCTAGATCTTAAAGAGTTGAGAAGAAGGCAAGCCTCGTGCCGTTGTCATCGTCGCTCGCTCGGCTCGGCTTCGGCTTCAGCTTCAGCTTCGTGTAATGGCCCGATCGGTTGTTCCGAGAGTTTCGCCCCGTTTTCTCGATTTTTTCTTTATCATGCGCTGTTTAACCTATTTATGTTGTGTCGGTTCGGTTGGTTCGGGTTCAGAGTGGTCGTGGTGAGAAATGAGACACCTAATCTCTTAAATTGGCTTAATAGTTGGAAAAGTCAACCGAGAATTGACTTATAGGTAAACGACCTTGGAATATAGTTTTTATGGCTCGGATAGCTTCTTTAGGTGAGTTGGGACTTAGGAGCGTGTTCGGAATGTTATTTAAGGTCCGGAGTAAAATTAGGCTTGAATTGGCGAAATTAAGTTCTTGACAATTTTCGATCGGCAGTGAAAAATTAGCTATCGGGGTCGGAATGAAATTCCAGAAGCTTGACCAGGTTCGTAGTGTCATTTTGGATGTGTGTGCAAATTTTCAGGTCATTCGCACGAGGTTTGGTTAGTTTCGGCATCGTTGGTACATTTCGGAAGTTCGAAGATCCTTAGGCTTGAATCATGGGTTGATTTGGTGTTCCGATGTTATTTTGGGTGTTCCGAGGGTTCGACTAGGTTCAGGTGATTATTTATGACTTGTTGATACTTTTGGTTGAAGTACCGAGTGTCACACCTCTTTTTTTGCCACATAACCCTTTTACGAGGTTGAGTTAGAAGAGTTTTTCCAATTAAAGCGACATTTTGAAAAGGGATTATTTATTATTTGGATTCGCCACTTGGAATTGAGTTTTGGTGTTCCAAGTCACCTTTATTGAATCCCTTATCAAAAGGAAGATTTGACTCCTAATTCATGGTCTACTAAAACAGAAGACTGAGTAAAGAATGCTATTAACCGAGGGGAAGGTGTAAGGCACCTCTCGAGTCTCGTGTCTAGCACGGTCGCTTTATTGACTAATGTAAGGCTTAAATCCATTTTTAGCTATTCTTGTATTACATTGATTATGACTTATTCATTACCTCTTAATTAATTATTATATTTTCTTAATTGTATTCACCAAGATGCGGAACGCACACAAGATACTTCTTTGAAATTAAATGTTAAACCAAGATACGGAATGTACACATGGTTATAACATGATTATTTGTATAACATGATTATTTCAAATCTAAAGGCATCGAGACGCGGAATGCGCACATGATCCTTTTATTATTTGAGCATTTCAATCAAAGGTTCAGTCATGAACACATGGGCTAATATTTAAAGTACATATAAAATTTTTAAGCATATTTAAAGTATTTTAATTATTTCTCTCTTTCTTATCCAATAAATATTTGTATATTTTTAATTACTTTTTGCAACGATTCTTAAATTAGTTCGTGATTCATCTCACTATCCTACAATTATTCCTTTATTCTAATAATATATTTTTTATAGCGAGCTTTAAATTAAATAGCAACCCACATTTATCTATTAATAGGCCTTATAATGTGTATAGACCCAATTAGCTATATCCTCTCTTGAACCTATTCTTGGTGAAAGTGTGTGTGTATATATATATATACGCAATATTAAAATTGGATCAAATAAGGTTTTAATGGTGACTGGACTCTTCTTCTTTGGAAGTATAATGGCTTGGCCGTTTGGGTTCTTGTCATTATTTTTGGTTTGTGAAGAAAATGACAATATTTAATAAAAGAAAATAGGAAATAGAGAAAATGTTTTGGGGCATTTCTATTGAAGAGTGGCAGATTCATGTTTGTTGAGTAACTATAAAAATCACTTGCTTTATTTTTTAAGACAAACAACGTAAATACAGACTACTTTAATTTATACTGAAGCAAACAAGAAATGGAAGAAAATATTAAAATAACATAGATATACCATCATTTTAAAAAACACAAAAAAAAAAACTAAGAAATAGCAGTGAAGAAGAATAAAATCAAAACCTTAGAAAAAGAGTTGTAGTAATACAAGATATAGAACCAGTACAACTCTAATCCAATGCCGAAACTCAAATCGGACAAAAGTAGCAACAACGTCTAACCCGAAGCCACGAACGGAAACTCAACCTCCGACTTACACGAGAATTACTCAAACTTTTATCTAGAAAAAAAACATCTTTTTCCTTCTATTTTTTTTTAAATTTTTTGTTTCTTTCTTTCATTTTTCACGTTCTTTTGTTTTCTGATTAAAGACCTCCTCTTCTTTTCCTTTTATTTTGGTTGTTCTTTCTTCTGACTTCTTTTCCTCTTTCTTCTTTTTATTCGTTCACTTTTTTTTTTGTTTTCTTTCGTTGCTTTTTTTTTTTTCCCTCTTTTATTTCTTAAAGGAAGGATTTGAATTAATTTGTAACTATATCTCTTCCTCACTTATCAATATTTATTTTTCCAATCCTAACTATTATGTTATTACTCTATTGTTTAGATTAAATATGAAAAACATGTAGTTGTTCAAGAATCAAAAAGTCAAAGACAACAAAATATTCTATATGAGTTAAACAAGTAGATGAAAAATCAAAAGCAACAAAAATGGGCCAACCGACATAGTATTATTATCAAAATACTAGAGAAAAAATAAAAACTTACCTTAAATGGAAATTAAGGAACTTCCTCACTTCTTTTGCCTTCTTTATTTTCGTCCTTTTTCTTCTTTTTTTTGTTGTTTCTTCTTCTTGCTGACTTCTTCCCTTCTTTTTCCTTTCTCCTTTTCTCTTTTTCGTCCTTTCTATTAGTGTCTTTTCCTTTTCTTCTTTTATGTCACATTCTTTTTCTTTCTTCTTTTGATTCTTTCTTTTTTTGTTTGTTCTCTTTTCTCTTTCTCTCCCTTCTTCTCCGTTTTTTTCTTTTTTCTTTTTCTTTTATAACCTAATATTATATGTAGTGTGTAGGTAATGTAGGGGAATAGTTGGGGTATGGAGAGGATATGAGGGGTTACGTGAAATGTGAGGGGTTTGAGGGGAAGGTGGTATAAAGAGTGTAGAGTTAGGCTAAAAAAGTGGGGATAATGAGGTTAATAAGAAAATAAAAAATATATATATAAAAAAAAGAAAAAAAAATCAGATTTTTTTTAGAAAAGGTTTGGTATTTTTTTTTGTTTTGTTTTTGTCAATGACGTAATTTTATGTATTCCCTCTCTTTTTTTTTTTAAAGAAATTAATTGTAAAAATAAGATATTGATCAACCACTTTTCTTTTCATACCAAGAAAAATATAAGAAAACTAAGTATTTACATATAAATCAAATAATACTAATAGAAAATACGATAGCTTATATTAAGAATGTGATTACGAACCTGCTCCAACTGTTTATACTCTAAGAATGTGATTTTTTTTTTGTAGTGTCTTTTTTTCATATACAAAAATAAATAAAACCTATTAAGAGTAAAATCAAAGTCTAAGATGTTAAGATTAGACCCTAAAGAAGTATTTACACTAAAATTTTTGGTGTGGTCAAAAATTAGTTGTTCAGCGTGTTTTCAGGCAAAGAAAAATGAACAAGGTGACTGATTTTTGACCTCACTATTATTTAACAAAGAAAGAAGTCAAAAGAAAAAATTGTGATCGAGCCTTGGTTTTAAGCAGCCTACATATCCCGGATTATAAGGGAATCATGTCAAGTGTAGTTCAAGTGAAAGTAGAATAATGGAGTATGCTTAGATGGAGAGTCGAGCGAAGTTCCGTCGAGGTTCCGATCCGCGGTTCCTACTATTACATCAAAATGAAAAGAAAATTACATACTCTTGAAATCTAAGAGTTACAAAATTCCTATCTATATGCCATCTGGAGTCTTGTCTTGATTCTTGACTAGCTTCTCCCATTGACTTTAGATTGAAACTTGATGCTCTCGATGCAACAGACTATGAAATATTCTTGCATGCTTGTTTCTTGATCAGATGATGGAAAGATGGATCTTGACCATATGTCTCCGCTTGCATTACGTCAAAGCTGATTGTGGCTGATATTGGGATCAAACGTTCCACCTTCTCTGGAAAGAACTGAAGTCTTATTTTTTGTACATCCAATTCGTGCTTTGCAGAAAAGCCTACAAGCTGCCATAAACAAATAAAACGAACAAAAATTTTCTGCCCCAGTTTGCACTAGAAAATTTTTGTGGGTTATTGAAAACACATTAAACTATCTTTGCCATTGGAGAATAAAGAATTGAAAAAGACACAATTTTTTTAAATAATAGGTGATGTCGTACCCAATGTTAATAAGAATGAAGGCAACCAGGGGATGTAGTACCCTGTGTTGACGATAAGATGAGGCTCGTGGCACTCTAGGATGCTACTAGGGAGTGTCGTACCCTATGTTGGAAAAAAAATACAGCCACGGGATGTAGTATCCTCTGTTGGAAATAAGGTGAGGCTCGTGGCACTCAAGATGCTACTAGGGAATGTCGTACCCTATAATGGCAATAAAATGCGACCAGGGATGTAGTACCCTGTGTTTGGAAATGAGATGAGGCTCGTGGCTCTCTGAGATGCTACTAGGGAATGTCGTACCCTATGTTAGCAATAAGAAATACAACCAAGGGATGTAGTACCCTGTGTTGACAATAAAATGAGGCTCGCGGCACTTTAAGATGCTACTAGGGAATGTCGTACCCTATGTTGGCAGAAAATAATGCAGTCAAGAGATGTAGTACCCTGTGTTGGAAATAAGGTGAGGCTCGTGGAACTCTAGGATGCTACTAGAGATTGTCGTACTCTATGTAGGAAATAAAATGCAACCAGGGGATGTAGTACCCTGTGTTTGGCAATGAGATGAGGCTCGTGACTCTCTGAGGTTCTACTAGGGAATGTCGTACCCTATGTTGGCAGAAAGTAATGCAACCAGGGGATGTAGTACCCTGTGTTTGGCAATGAGATGAGGCTCGTGACTCTCTGAGGTTCTACTAGGGAATGTCGTACCCTATGTTGGCAGAAAGTAATGCAACCAGGGGATGTAGTACCCTGTGTTGGTGATAATATGAGGCTTTTGGCTCTCGGAGATGCTACTAGGGAATGTTGTACACTATGTTGGCAAAAAGAAATGCAGCCAGGGGATGAGTACCCTGTGTTGACAATAAGATGAGGCTCTTGGCTCTCGGAGATGCTACTGGGAAATGTTGTACCCTATGTAGGCAAAAAATAATGCGACCAGGGGATGTGGTACCCCGTGTTGAAGATAGGGTATTGATTCCCTATAATGAAACTAATAATAACATTATTACATGTATATAAGAAGAAAACTAAGAATCTGAGAACTTCACTTGGTGGTGTTCGTCTTTTCACGAACTGTTTCCTAACATTGTTTTGTTCCTTTTCTGAACAAAGAAAAATTTGTTAGTTTTAAATGGTGGTCAGCTTGTGGCTTTGATTTCTTGGGCGACTTGATCTTGCGTCCATTACACTTGTTAGAAACACTGACTCCGGCGATGGTCGTACAAATTGCCGGGAGATTCTATCATTACTTTCTGGAGATCTTCTTTTCAACATCAAACCTGACTATTTTACGCCTATCCCTATTTGTGTTTGTGGTGCAAACAACCTTGTTCCCAGAACAACTTTTAACTAAGTAACTTTTGTTGACCCTTGGCACATTGTTCAGTCCTTCAAGCCTTTTGCTCATTAGGGAAAATCAAAGATGGCTTTATGCCTTTGCCCATGTTGTTCATGCCCAGAAAGTTTAGCTTCATATAACAGGGAAACTGTAACCAATTTTGCGGCCTTTCCTTTGGTTTGCTTTGATGAAGTTAGACTGAAGAGGAATCAAAAATAATAGTACGAACGAAAACAAGAAGGTGAACTAATAGGTATTACAACTTAATCAAGAAGTATACCTTTCAGAGAAGAAAAATAAAAATGAAAAGGACTTATCTGAAGGAATATGCTGACTTCAATTAACATGACATACACTTTGGACTGGATGCCCGATCCGTCTGAACCATCTAATTCTCAAAATCCATTGTAAGCTTCACTTTGAAACTGAGTTCATTGTCTTAACCATGCTTGTGCCGGGATATATAAAGGCCTAAATCGATCAACGATGCCCTTTTTGGATTTTCACCGATTGACCTCTCTCGTTTGTCTTTCTCTCAACTCACCATTGCCTTACAGTGCCCGTGAGAGTTTTCACCAATAAGACTCTCTCATTTTATTTTTCTCTCTTTACAATGGATGAGGCATGCTCGTAGTATACTGACTTAGCATTCTCGAAAGTTGATCAGAAGGTCTTAATAGGGAAAGGTAAAAAGAACTTATTCAACTGAACTATAACTTTTGGAACCATTTTGACAGAAACACCGTCGAAAGATAATATAAAATCATGCCTCAGTTTCTTTGAATACTGAAAAATGTGGAATTTTGTATTAGTGTGATCGAACCCCAGAGTGAGGCTTCCTACGTATCCTTTCGGAATCAGGTCGGACGTAGTTCAATTAACATGAACTTGTTTTGATGATTTTCTTTTCTCTTCTTTTGATGATTTTCTTTTCTCTTTTTTTTTTGATGATTTTTTTTGAATTTTTTATGTTTTGATTTTTTTTGCTAAGACCAAGTACACTGGTTCCAAAAGAAGGGAAAGCAAAGAAATATAAACAAGGCTTCAAAGGGCTAACTAGGGTTAACCAGTGTTTGAGTGGCGAGAATAATAGCCTTTCGTCATCCCAACCTGAGAATGCTAAGTGTAAAAATGCCCCCATAGAGGCATGTCAGACATAGTGTCTCTTGACCACATGTGCATTGACAGATATGTCAAGTCACCTTTCCTTCAATATCTGCCAAGTGTAGAGCTCCTTTTGACAATACTTTCTTGACGAGGTAAGGACCTTGCCAATTCAGGGCGAACTTTCCTTTTTCTTCTTCCTGGTGCGGAAAGATACATTTCAAACAAGTTGTCCCACCTCAAATTGTCTTGGGAACACTTTTTTATTGTAAGCACGTGCCATTCTTTGTTGGTATAACTGACCAAAACAAACTTCCGCCAAACGCTTTTCATCAATTAAATTCAACTGTTCCAATCGGGACCTGACCCATTCAGTGTCTTCAATTCCTGCTTCAACAATGATTCAAAGAGAGGGAATCTCAACTTCCGCAGGTATGACCGCTTCATTGCCATAAACCAGCAAGTAGGGCGTTGCGCCAACTGATGTACGGACAGTTGTCCGGTATCCCAAAAGAGCAAAAGGCAGTTTCTCGTGCCATTGTCTAGACCCTTGGACCATCTTCCTAAGAATCTTCTTGATGTTCTTGTTTGCAGCTTCAACAGCTCCATTAGCTTTGGGCCGGTAAGGAGTAGAATTGCGATGCTCCATTTTAAATTGTTCGCATACCTCCTTCATCAGATGACTATTCAAATTAGCAGCATTATCTGTAATAATGGTTTTTGGAATACCGAAACGACAGATGATGTTGGAGTGAACAAAGTTTACTACTGCTTTCTTGGTAACCGCTTTCAATGTAATAGCTTCCACCCATTTGGTGAAGTAATCAATTGCAACCAAGATGAATCTGTGCCCATTTAAAGCTTTTGGCTGGATAGAGCCAATGACATCCATTCCCCAAGCAACAAAAGGCCAAGGAGCCGACATAGGATATATTCTGAAGGAGGCGAGTGAATCAAATCGCTGTGAATCTGATACTGGTGGAACTTGTGGACAAAACGAAAGCAATCTCTCTCCATAGTAAGCCAATAATATCCTGCTCGAAGGAGTTTCTTTGCTAGAACATACCCATTCATGTGCAGACCACAAACTACCGAATGCACCTCATTGATAATCATATAAGCTTCTTTGGCGTCCACACATCTCAACAAATTCAAATCCAGAGTTCTTTTGTATAGGATTTCCCCACTCAAAAAGAAATCATTAGAGAGTCGCCTAATAGTTCTCTTTTGATCCCTATTAGCGTGTTCCAGATATTCTCTTATTTTTAGATACTATTTAATATCACGGTACCATGGTTCACCATCTGGTTCTAC
>ML312243.1:435-12800 GCA_005239505.1 Nicotiana paniculata | reverse complement strand
TTCATGCACATTTAGATTTATTACCATGTTCAGACCCATGATGCAAGCTTCATATTCTGCCGTGTTGTTTTTATAGAAGAAATGAAGTCTCGCCGTGGCAGGGTAATGTTTCCCTGTAGGTGATACAAGAATTTCCCCAATCCCTACGCCTTTTGATGTTGACCGCCCCATCAAAGTATAGTTTCCAAACTTGACTGTCATCTGGAACTGCTTCTTCAACTAAATTAACCTCTTCATCTGGGAAGTATGTGTTCAATGATTCATACTCATCATCAACCAGGTTTTCTGCCAAATGATCAGCCAAAGCTTGTGCCTTCATGGCCATATGAGTGACATAAACAATATCAAACTCTGTGAGCAAGATTTGCCATTTTGCCAATCTGCCTGTCGGCATCAGCTTCTGAATGATGTACTTCAGGGGATCCATTCGGGATATGAGGTAAGTTGTATAGGCCAAGAGATAATGCCTAAGCTTCTGGGCGACCCAAGTTAAGGCGCAACATGTCCTTTCCAAAAGAGTGTATTTGGCCTCATAAGTGGTGAACTTTTTGCTCAAATAATAGATTGCTTGTTCCTTTTTGCCTGTGGCATCATATTGACCCAGAACACAACCAAAAGAACTATCCATTATTGACAGATATAAGAACAGAGGCCCACCAGGTTCCGGCGGGACCAAAATNCCCAGAACACAACCAAAAGAACTATCCATTACTGACAGATATAAAAACAGAGGCCTACCAAGTTCCGGCGGGACCAAAACAGGGGGATTTGACAAATATTCTTTGATCTTATCAAAAGCTTCTTGGCACTCATCTGTCCACTTGATAGCAGCGTTCTTTTTTAACAACCTAAAAATAGGCTCACATGTGGTTGTAAGCTGCGAGATGAATCTACTGATGTAGTTCAATCTCCTGAGTAAACTCATGACTTTTTTTTTATTCTTTGGGGCGGGAAGCTCTCGAATGGTCTTTATCTCTGAAGGATCCAACTCAATGCCCCTTCGACTAACTATAAAACCCAAAAGCTTCCCAGAAGGAACTCCAAATGCACATTTGGCTGGATTAAGTTTGAGATTGTACCTTCGCAGCCTTTCAAAGAACTTTTTCAAGTCTTGCACGTGGTCATCTTGTGTTCTGGACTTAATGATCACATCATCAACGTACACTTCAATCTCTTTTTACATCATGTCATGGAATATGGTAGTCATGGCCCTCTTGTAAGTTGCCCCTGCATTTTTCAAACCAAATGGCATGACCCTATAACAATAAGTTCCCCATGGAGTTGTGAAGGCGGTCTTTTCTGCATCTTCCTCATCCATCAGAATTTGGTGATATCCGGCATAACAATCCACAAAATATTGGATCTCATGCTTAGCACAATTGTAAACAAGGATATGAATGTTGGGTAAGGGAAAGTTGTCTTTTGGGCTTGCTTTGTTTAAATCCCTATGGTCAACACAAACTCTGATTTTCCCAGCCTTCTTTGGCACTGGCACAACATTTGCTAACCATGTGGTATATCTGACGACCCTGATCACATTTGCATTTAGTTGCTTCCTGATTTCTTCTTTAATCTTATCACTCATTTCTGTCTTAAACTTCCTTTATTTTTGCTANATATGACCATGCAAATACATCTCTATACTCGAACAAAACTTGAATTATGGCATCTCTTGTCCTTTGTTCAGTATGAATGCTTATTTTTGTCTCTCTGGTTTGTTCAGGACTTCCCAGGTTAATTGCCTCAGTTTCATTTAAGTTAGGCTTAGGCTTATTCTCAAATTGATCCAATTTCCTTTTTATTTTCTTTAAAGACTCATCTTCATCATACTCAACTTCTTGATTCATTATTTCGAGATTAGACAACTTTTTAGGACCTAGGCATGAATTCCGCGTGCATGTCATGTTTTTAATGCCAACATTAACAAAACTGAAAATGATAAGAAATTAACAAAAATTAGGGAAAGGAAAAGAAATTTTTTTTACTATGAAACTGGAACTTCGTTTCATTGAATTTGAAAGTATATAAGGATTAACATCAAAGCAAAACAATTAAACTAAAATATCTGGATTACAACCCTTAAAATAATCCAGATACAGAAAAAGCAGCAAAACAGACTACCACGACTCCTTCCTGATGGGAAGAGGAGTTGCTTCCCAGTTGTTGAGCGAGATATCTGGACCAATCAGCTGAACACTTGCACCACTAGGGCCCTCACCAACTAGAACCATATTGATCTCATAGAACATCTCCTTGAGACTCTGGCTGTCACGACCCGAAATCCCACCTTCAGGCCGTGATGGCGTCTAACATTTGAACTCGCTAGACAAGCCAACGTTACTAGTAAATCCGATTTATTCCTTTACTGTTTAGCGTTTTTAAAAGAGACATATAAGAACAATTAGATATGAGAAAGCGAAAGGTAAGTCAACATCTTAAATAATAATTCGTACAAAAATTTCCTTAAACATCCCCCAAGACTGGTGTCACAAATTAACGAACAGTCTAAGATCTTTACTAAAAACAAAGTCTGAACAAAACAATACAACTATCTCGGAAGTACAAAAGAAGACAGAAATAAAGAGGAATGAGATAGGAGGTGACGCCAAGGCCTGCGGACGCCTGCAGGGCTACCTCAGTGTCGCCTGTGGACTGAAGGCAACTCCCTCGATCACTGTCCACCGGGTCCGGTACCGTAATCTGCACAATATAAAGAAGTGCAGGTGTAGCATCAGTACAACCGACCCCATGTACTGAGTAAGTGCCGAGCCTAACCTCGGCGAAGTAGTGACGAGGCTAGGACACGGCAAATAATAACCACCTGTGCAATTTAATAATATATAATAGAAATAACGGCAGAAAGTAAACAGTTACGTACAAAATACAGGAAGAACATGCCAGGGTAAAAGGGGGAAAACACTTATTGAGTAACAGAACATGGCAACCGTCTAGTATCAGAATAACAACAGGGAATAAACCAGTGCACGACAAAACCCTTCATGCTTTACTCTCATTCTCACCAAAACAAGTGCACGGCATCACCTTTTGTGCTTTACTCTCATTCTCACCAAAACAAGTGCATGACATCACCCTTCGTGCTTTACTCTCATTCTCACCAAAACAAGTGCACATCACCCTTCGTGCTTTACTCTCATTCTCACCAAAACAAGTGCACGACATTACCCTTCGTGCTTTACCTCACAATATCATGGCATGGCATTATCCTTCGTGCATTATCTCTCATATCATGGCACGACATCACCCTTCGTGCTTTACACTCTTCCTTACCCAACAATAATCAGAACAACAATTTGGCAAGGAAAAACCACAATACAAAATAATATTTTACAACATCCCGGCAAGGGAACAATAACAGAAATACCAGCGTCGGCAAGGGAACAATAACAGAAATATCACCGTCCCGGCAAGGGACATAGCTATAACCAATCTCACTGAACGTACAACATAACCGAAACAATCCTCAATCGAACAACTAATCAACAGTATTCTCAACCAAGTATTTTCCAACAATTGAATAATTTCGAAAATAGAAGCTACTTCATAACATAGTGGATACCGAAGAAAAACATATACCATAAGATATGACTCACGGGCATGCTTGACAACAAGGTATAGGTAGTCGTCACCTCACCTATACATTGAACATGATAATAACACATAGCACATATGACTCAACACCTATTCCCTCAAGCTAGGGTTAGGCCAAACACTTACCTCGATTCAAAGAATCCAATCAAGCCTCTAGCACTGCTTTCCCTCTCGAATCCAACTCCGAAACGATAGTATCTAGACATAGAATTTTCTCAAACTTCATAAACTTCTAAATTCTATAATTTTGATCCGAAACACGTCAAACCAAGTCTATTTCTTTCCAAATTTTACAGATAACTCACATAACACATATTGAACATGTTCCGGGCTCCGGAACCATAATACGGGCTCGGTAACACAGATTTCACATCAAAATTCATTTTCAAAAGTCTTTTTTATTTGCAGAAAATAATTTTCTTTAAAAAATTTATTTCTCGGACTTGGGACCTCGGAATTTGATTCCGGGCATACGCCCAGATCCCATATTTTCCTACGGACCCTTCGGGACCGTCAAATCACGGGTCCGGGTCTGTTTACCAAAAATATTGACCAAAGTCAACTTTATTCCATTAATTATCATAAATTCAACTGTTCAACACAATTCCACATAAAGACTTGCCGGCTACGCGCTCGGGATGTGCACGCACATCGAGGTGAGATTAACGGAGGCTTTCGAGGCCTCGACACACAATTTTTGCTAAATTACATAAGATGACATCACAATCTCCACCTCTAAAACAACCGTTCGTCCTCGAACGGACATAGAAAAGTACCTGAATCGGGGAGAAAGTGGTGATAACGGTTTCCATATCGGGCTCGAACTCCCAAGTAGCTGCCTCAACAGGCTGACCTCTCTATTGAACACGAACCGAAAGGATAACTCTTCGATATCAACTGTTGCACCTGGTGGTCTAATATGGCTACCGACTCTTCCTCATAAGACAATTCCTTGTCCAACTGGACACCACTGAAGTCAAGTACATGAGATGGGTCCGGAATATACCTCCGGAGCATAGATACATGAAACACCAGATGCACGGCTAACAAACTAGGTGGCAAGGCAAGTCTGTAGTCCACCTCTCCTACCTTGTACAGAATCTAAAATGGACCAATGTAGCTAGGGCTCAACTTGCCCTTCTTTCCGAATCTCATCACGCCCGTCATGGGTGACACCCGAAGAATACCCGGTCGCCTATCATAAATGCCAAATCTCGAACTCGACGATCCGTATAACTCTTTTGCTTGGACTGAGTTGTACGAAGTCTATCGTGAATGATCTTTACCTTGTCCAAGGAATCCTGGACTAACTCAGAACCCAACAATCTAGCCTCTCCCAGCTCAAACCATCCGACTGGAGACCAACACCGTCTACCATACAACGCCTCATACGGAGCCATCTAAATGCTCGACTGATAGCTGTTGTTGTAGGCAAACTCAGCTAAATGCAAGAACTGGTCCCATGAACCACCAAAGTCAATGACACAAGCTCGCAACATATCCTCAAAAATCTAAATAATACGCTCAGACTGTCCGTCCGTTTGAGGATGAAATGCTGTGCTCAAATCAATCTGGGTGCCCAACTCTCGCTGAAATACTCTCCAGAAATTGGAGGTAAACTGAGTACCTTGGTCTGATATAATAGATATGGGCATACCATGCAGTCTAACAATCTCTCTCATATAGATCCTTGCCAACTTCTCTGCTGAATACGAAACTGATACTGGAATGAAGTGCGCTGACTTGGTCAGCCTATCCACAACTACCCATACTGGCTGACTTCCGGCTCAAAGCATCGACCACCACATTAGCCTTCCCCGGATGATAAAGGATGGTAATATCATAATCCTTCAGCAACTCTAACCATCTCCTCTGCCTTATGTTCAACTCCTTCTGTCTGAACAGATATTGTAAGCTCTTATGATCCGTGAACACCTCACATGGCACACCATACAAATAATTCCTCCAAATCTTCAATGCATGCACGATAGCTGCTAACTCCAAATCATGAAATGGGTAGATCTTCTCAAGAACCTTCAACTGTCGAGAAGCATAGGCTATAACCTTGCCATCCTGTATCAACACTGCGCCAAGCCCAACCCTTGAAGCATTACAATAAACGGTATACGATCCTGAACCTGTGGGCAAACTAACATTGGTGCCGTGGTCAAGGATGTCTTGAGATTCTGAAAGCTCGCCTCACACTCATCAGACCACCTGATCTGGGCACTCTTTTGAGTCAACCTGGTCATCGGGGCTGCAATGGATGAAAATCCCTCCACAAACCGGCGATAATAACCTGCTAAGCCCAAGAAACTCTGGATCTCTGCAGCTGAGGTGGGTCTAGGCCAATCTCTGACTGTTGAAATCCTTTTTTTTTTTGGGATCCACCTGAACACCCTCTGACGATACCACATGGCATAAAAATGCAACTGAACTCAACCAGAACTCACACTTGGAAAATTTTGCATACAACTGACTATCCCCCAAAGTCTGGAGGACGACTCTAAGTTGCTGCTCATGCTCCTCGGCTGCGAGAGTAAATCAAAATATCATCAACGAAAACAATCACAAATGAGTCCAAATAAGGCCTGAACACTCGGTGCATCAACTCCATGAAATAAGCGGGGGCATTTGTCAGCCCAAATGACATCACCAAGAACTCATAATGCCCATAACGAATGCGAAAAGCTGCCTTAGGGATCAGAAGCCGTAATCCTCAGCTGATGGTAACCAGATCTCAAGTCAATCTTGGAAAACACTGAAGCACCCTGAAGCTGGTCGAATAAATCATCAATCCTCGGCAAAGGATACGTGTTCTTAATAGTAACCTTATTCAGGTGCCGGTAGTCAATACACATCCTCATCGAGCCAACTTTCTTCTTGACAAACAATACTGGGGCACCCCAAGGAGAAACACTAGGCCTAATGAAGCCTTTATCCAACAAATCATGCAACTGATATTTCAACTCCTTCAACTCTGGCGGGGCCATACGATACGGCGGAGTAGAAATAGGTTGGGTGCCCTGAGCTAACTCAATACAAAAATCAATGTCCCTATCGGGTGGCATACCCGACAGGTTAGCAGGGAATACCCTCTGGAAACTCACGAACCACAGACACAGACTCCAGGGAAGGAACCTCGGTGCTAGAATCACGACCATAGGTCAGATAGGCCAAACAACCCTTCTCGACCATGCGACGAGCCTTCATATAAGAAATAACTCTACCCGAAGAATGACTAGGAGTCCCTCTCCACTCCAAATGAGGCACCCCTGGCAAAGCCAAGGTCACTGTCTTGTCATGACAGTCTAGAATAGCATAATAGGGGGATAACCAATCCATCCCCAATATAACATCGAAGTCAACCATATCAAGAAGAAAAATATCAACCTGAGTCTCCAGACCACCAATGACTACTAAGCAAGCACGGTAGACTCGATCTACCACTATAGAATCACCCACCGATGTAGACACATGCACATCAGTACTCAAGGAATCACGGGGCATACTCAAATAAGGGGAAAAATATGAAGACACATAGGAGAAAGTAGATCTCGGATCAAATAAAACCGAAGCATCTCTGCTGCAAACTGAAACCATACCTGTAATAACTGCATCAGAGGCCTTAGCCTCCAGCCTGGCAGGAATGACATAGCACCGGGGCGGGGCCCCTCCAACCTGATCATCTCTAGGTCGACCTACTGCGGCCTGACCTTTACCTCTCGTGGCATGTCCTCCATCTCTATGAGTCTGACCTCTGCCTCTGGAACCTCGATCACCACCCCTAGCTGACTGAGGGGGTAGGGGTGCACCTGCTGCGGGAACCATGGCACGTGAACCCTGATACTGAGGACAACTAGAAGCTCGGGGGAAATACCTGACAATGTGCCCCGAAACACCACAAGAATAACAAGGCCTCTGTTGATATGGATGATGACTCTCGAACTGACTGTGTCGACCCGGATAAACACCCTGGAAGCTCTGAAGCGGCTGTGCACTGATAGGTGCTGGTGGTGCACTAATATGAGCTGGTGGTGCACGGTGAGATACCTGAAGTGTTGACTGATATGGTCTGGGAGGATGACCTCTGCTTGAAGAATCCCTACCTCTAGATGAGTCTCCACTGAAACGACCGAAGTGACGGGGCCTCTTGTCAGCCTCCTGACCACCACCCTGTGACATAATCATCTCAATCCTCCTGGCCACATTGGCCGCATCCTGGAACGAAATATCAGTACCTGACTCCTTGGCCATCTAAAACCTGATGGGCTGAGCCAAACCCTCAATAAACCTCCTCACTCACTCACGATCAGTGGGGAGTATCATAATAGCATGCCGAGGTAGAGTGATGAACCTGGTCTCGTACTGAGTGACATACATGGATCCCTATTGGAGGCGCTCAAACTGCCTCCAAAGATCCTCCCTCTGAGTTACTAGAAGGAACTTCCCCACGAATAACTCGGAGAACTGATCCCAAGTCAATGGTGCAGACCCAGCTGGCCTGGTCAAGAAATAGTCTCTCCACCAAGTCTTGGCGGAACCCGAAAGACGAAAGGTAGAAAAATCAACTCCATTGGACTCTACTATGCCCATGTTCCGAAGAACCTCATGACAGCTGTCCAAATAATCTTGGGGATCCTCTGAAGGTGAACCAGTAAATGTAGTAGTGAAAAACTTGGTGAATCTATCCAATCTCCATAAAGCATCTACTGACATAACTGCTCCCTCAACTGCCGAGGCCACAATGCTCGGCTGAGCTACTCCGGCCGTTTGAGGTACCAGAGTCTGGAACTGAGGATCTAGCTGCTCTGGTGTGCGAGTAGCAGGAGTCTGGGTCTCTCCCCCAGCCTGAGAGATGGCTGGTGTAGTAGGAAGAAGACCGGCCTGAGCCACACTCTCCATGAGCCCCACAAAACGGGCTAGAGCGTCTTGAAGCACCGGGGTGGCAATGAAACCCTCTGGGACCTGAGTTGGTCTAACTAGAACTGTCTGAGTAGGAACCTCACCGGCAAAGTCTACCTGTGGGTCCTCTACTGGGGCTACTGCTCTGGGCTTAGCCCTGCCCCTGCCCCTGCCTCGGCCTCGGCCCCTTATAGGAACTGCAACAGGAGATTCTGGCTGCTGAGCGGTAGATGAGGAAGCACGCGTTCTCTCCATTTGCGAGAGAATAGAAAAGAAAATCAGTTAGCATTTAGAATTCAAACCGCACGACAGAGAAGAAGTAATGTGAAGTTAATCCTTACCGTGCAACCTCTGGGGGATAAGTACAGACGTCTTAGTACCGATCCCTCAGACTCTACAAGTTTGTCCATGAATTGTGAGAACTAAGCAACCTAGTGCTCTGATACCAACCTGTCACGACCCAAAATCCCACCTTCAGGCCGTGATGGCGTCTAACATTTGAACTCGCTAGACAAGCCAACGTTACTAGTAAATCCGATTTATTCCTTTACTGTTTAGCGTTTTTAAAAGAGACATATAAGAACAATTAGATATGAGAAAGTGAAAGGTAAGAAATTCAACATCTTAAATAATAATTCTTACAAAAATTTCCTTAAACATCCCCCAAGACTGGTGTCACAAATTCAAGAACTGTCTAAGATCTTTACTAAAAACAAAGTCTGAACAAAACAATACAATTGTCTCGGAAGTACAGGAGAAGACAGAAATAAAGAGGAATGAGATAGGAGATGACGCCAAGGCCTGTGGATGCTTGCAGGGCTACCTCAGTGTCGCCTGTGGACTGAAGGAAACTCCCTCGATCACTGTCCACCGGGTCCGGTACCGTAATCTGCACAACATAGAGAAGTGCAGGTGTAGCATAAGTACAATTGACGCCATGTACTAAGTAAGTGCCGAGCCTAACCTCGGCGAAGTAGTGACGAGGCTAGGACACGATAAATAATAACCACATATGCAATTCAATAATATATAATAGAAATAACGGCAGGAAGTAAACAGTTACGTACAAAATACGGGAAGAACATGCCAGGGTATAAGGGGGAAAAACACTTATTGAGTAACAGAACATGGCAACCGTCTAGTATTCGAATAACAACAGGGAATAAACCAGTGCACGACACCACCCTTCGTGCTTTACGCTCATTCTTACCAAAACAAGTGCACGGCATCACCCTTCGTGCTTTACTCTCATTCTCACCAAAACAAGTGCACGACATCACCCTTCGTGCTTTACTCTCATTCTCACCAAAACAAGTGCACGACATTACCTTTCGTGATTTACTCTCATTCTCACCAAAAGAAGTGCACGGCATCACCCTTCGTGCTTTTACCTCACAATATCATCGCATGGCACTATCCTTCGTGCATTATCTCTCATATCATGGCACGACATCACCCTTCGTGCTTTTAATATAAATCATGGCACGACATCACCCTTAGTGCTTTACACTCTTACTTACCCAACAATAATCAGAACAACAATTTTGGCAAGGAAGAACCATAATACAAAATAATATTTTACAACATCCCGGCAAGGGAACAATAACAGAAATACCACCGTCGGCAAGGGAACAATAACAGAAATATCACCATCCCGGCAAGGGACCTAGCTATAAGCAATCTCACTGAACGTACAACATAACCGAAACAATCCTCAACCGAACAACTAATCAACAATATTCTCAACCAAGTATTTTCCAACAATTGAATAATCTCCAAAATAGAAGCTACTTCATAGCATAGTGGATACCGAAGAAAAACACATATACCATAAGATATGACTCACGGGCATGCTTGACAACAAGGTATAGGTACTCGTCACCTCACCTATACATTTAACATGATAATAACACGTAGCACATATGACTCAACACCTATTGCCTCAAGCTAGGGTTAGGCCAAACACTTACCTCGATTCAAAGAATCCAATCAAGCCTCTAGCACTGCTTTCCCTCTCGAGTCCAACTCCGAAACGATAGTATCTAGACATAATTGACTCAACAATATAAATAATGACTCAATAATTCAATCCCAAAGCCTAAATATGCATTTCCCATCATTCTTCCAAAAATACCAAAATTTGACCCCGGGCCCGCTTGTTCCAACCTCGAGGTTCGGACCAAAACCCGATCACCCATTCCCCCACGAACTCGAATATATAATTTGTTTTGAAATCCGACCCCTAAACAAGGTTGAACTCCCTAACTCTACCCAAAACCCTCAATTTCTACCTTTAATCCATGATTTTAGGCCTAGAATCTAATAATAGTTGATGAAAATGAAAGAAAACGGAGTTAAGAACACTTACCTATGAAGTTATGGAGGAAGAGTAGCTTGGAACTCGGCTATGGGGCTTGGAGAAGAAGGAGAGGCTGAGAAATATGAGAAATCCCGAAATAGCATTCTATTTTTAAGGCATTAAAATGACTGGGCGAATTTACTCTATGCGATCGCGGAAAGGGAGTTGCGATCGCGGAGAGTACTGGGTTTTAGACTTACGCGATCGCGAACAAGGGACTGTGATCGCGGGGGTACTGGACACTGACCATCGTGATCGCGTTCGCGTAGAGCAACACGCTGCCCTGCCCCCAGATCCCTTTAACGCTATGCGATCCGTGAGGCCCCTCGCGATCGTGTGAGGCCCCTCACGATCGCGTAAAGCACCACCCCCAGACACTGCGATCGCGTCCAAGGCCCTGCGTTCGCGTAGGGTAATTTCCCACCCCCAACCATAGACACATCGCTATTGCGTGAGTCACGCCGCGATGGCGGAGAGCAAAACACTGAACACCAGAAACAGATCAAATTCAGATTTTTCCAACTCTTTTGCACCCCAACACCTACCCGGAACTCACCCGAGCCCTCGGGGCCCAAAACCAAATATACACACGACTTCAAAATCATCCCACGAACTTATTCGAGTAATTAAACCACTAATATAACATCAAAAACAATGAATTAAACTCAAAAATCCATAGAATTTTCTCAAACTTCATGAACTTCTAAATTCTCCAATTTTGATATGAAACACGTCAAACCAAGTCCGTTTCTTTCCAAATTTTACAGATAACTCACATAATAGATATCGAACCTGTTACGGGCTCCGAAACCATAATACAGGCTCGGTAACACAGATTTCACATCAAAATTCATTTTCAAAAGTCTTTCTTATTTGCAGAAAACAATTTTCTTTAAAAAATTTATTTTCTCGGACTTGGGACCTCGAAATTCGATTTCGGGCATACGCCCAGATCCCATATTTTCCTACGGACCCTCTGGGACCATAAAATCACAGGTCCGGGTCCGTTTACCAAAAATATTGACCAAAGTAAACTTTATTCCATTAATTATCATAAATTCAACTGTTCAACACAATTCCACATAAAGACTTCCCGGCTACGCGCTCGGGCTATTGACGCACATCGAGGTGAGATTAACGGAGGCTTTCAGGGCCTCGGAACACAGTTTTTGCTAAATTACACAAGATGACCTTTTGGATCATCACACTAGCAAACTTCATCAATGTCATCCTGAGTAGAAGGATTTTGGGCTTCTTCAAATTGCGGCTTGACAAAAGAGTAGGCAATGTGAGGGATTGGTTTGGACAAATTCCAACCATTCTTTTTGCGGGCCTTGGCTCTGTCTATGTCAGCCGACGTTGGTTTAAAACCCAAACCAAAGGTATCTTTCTTCAAAAATGGAGAAATAGGGTTCACAATTCTCTGCAGAGAGGATCCTAATTCTTTTCCTGGTTCATAACCGTTCCTTAACATCAGCGAAGCTACCATCAT
>ML312241.1:0-16901 GCA_005239505.1 Nicotiana paniculata | reverse complement strand
CAACATCCGCTCACTTACCCCACTCCTCTAAAACTCTTCTTCTTCCTTATCCTAAACAAAGAAAAATAAAGAAAAGGAACCCTTCTCCCCTCTCAAGCTCAAGCACTCATACACACCTCAGGCTCTTCTTCCACCAACACCCATCCCTCCCCTACACTTCTCACTCCTTCACACCACAAGTATGTTTCTTCTTCTCTAGTTTCTTTTTTCTCTTTTTCGTTTTTAATTTGGCAGTTTTTTTTCCTTTGTTAAAAGTTGTAGCTTTTTCTTCTTATTTAGTAGAAATATTTGGTAGTGTATGCTTTGTACTGGTGGGTGATAGTATTTGGGGGTGTGGTATGTCTTGATTTAATTGGGGAGATGTTTGGGAAATTGTGGTGGAAGTTGGGGCTTCAACTTGTTAAATGGGGGCTCAGGTGAATAATGCCCACCATGTGTTTGTGTAAATGCCTCAATGAAGGACAGTTATTGTGAACAATTGTAAGGTGAAGTCTGATTAACCACATTGGGTCACTTCATTGGTGCTGAAATCATGATGTGTTTTCTTTTTTGTAGGTACAATGGCTCCCCGAAAGCGTCAAGCCACCGGCTCCTCCTCAGGCAGACAAGCAGGTTCTTCTTACGGAAGGCCATAAAGGTCCGTTGACACTCGACCCTTCAACAACAATAAATTTGTATCCGCTAAGGCTCAGGATAGGTTTGCAGCAAAGGAATCAAAGGCATCCATACCTGAACGTGGCATAGACATTGACTCACTCCGGCGTTACTGCCAAAGAATGTATAATGAGTTGATGCGGAGGAGACTAGATGTGTTCTTTGAGGAGACCAATGAGGCTAATTCCATGATAGTGAGGGAGTTTTATGCGAATTGCCCGGAACACAACAATCATGTGGTCACAGTGAGGAAGAAGAAGGTAAACACCTATGTGGAGGCCATTCAGACGTTTTACCAGTTGTCAGGCCCCGTGGATATGTATGAGGACAGCTATGAGGCATATGGTCGGCGCTATACTCGGTAGTAAATGTTCCTCCCAACCATTTGTATCCCGAACGCCAATATAAAGTGGTACAAGTACGGGAAGAAGTTTCACTCTTCAGCCCTCACCTTTGAGGCTAAATGTTGGCTCTACCTGATTAATAACCGCCCACTCCCATCCCACAACACCTCGGAGGTGAACATTCCTCGCGGGTGTTTGATCTGGTGCTTTATGACAGGCTGCGAATTTGACGTGGCCAGGCTTATGCATGAGGAGATGTTCGTCCACTGTAAGGTTCAGAGGTATGGTTTCTTCTTCCCATCTCTGGTCACTAGATTGTGCCTTGCAGCTGGAGTACCAGGAAATTTGGCGGTGGATGGAAGAGTGCCAACGGCGTACGTCTTCAGAGCTGATAGGGTCACTATTGGAAATGAAGCAATGGTCGTTGATGATGAGGAGGAAGAGATTGAGTCGGATGAGGAAACTGAGGAGGAGGTGCAACAAAATGTGGAAGAGGAGCAAGAACATATGGAGGAGGAGCATCCCACTCAGGCGCATGCTGCTGAGGTGGAGGGCCCGTAGGAGTTATAGGCAAGACCACCTGGAGCAGGACATGGTGGAACTGCGCACTTCGGTCATAGACCTGGGTGCGCGAGTTGATGTTGTAGCTACCCAGTAGAAGAAATTTGAAAAGAAAATCATGGGTTGGCTCCGAGCCCTCGGTCGCGCTTATCATCTGGACACAGGGACTGTCTCCGACCAGGACTGAGCATTCAGGGAAGTCCCTTACCTCTCTGTTTATTTTTATTGCCGTGGGGACATGTCCTCATATTAAGTGTGGGGTGGGGGGAAGGATTCCCTTGTACATGTATATATGTAGATAAAAAATGGGTAGTTGTTTTCTTTATTAATATTATGAGTAGAATAATTGTTAGTTGTTTTCATTATTTTCTTTTGAGTTGTTTTTGCTTCTGCGTTTGTGATTATAAATAGTAGTGTAATTAATTAAGTCGTCTTGGCCCGACGACGGATCCCTTTCGACGGGGTTCTTGAGGGTCTAAGTCGACCACAAAAAAAAAAACAGAAAATAGAGTGGACTCTTCCTGATGACGGACTTCTTAGGCAGTTTTCTTGAGGGAAGCTAGTCCAAATAAAACACCAAAAAGATTTTTTATTTTCTTTTTAGGTAGTGTAGCAACTTCCCCTTGTTTTTTTTTTTACCGTGGTTCTTTTCCAAGGATTTAGGTTGAATCGGGTATAGTTAGTTTTTTTATTATTTTTAGTTGTTAGGTGTTTTGGGCAAGGAGCTGAAATAAGAGAAGCATCCCTTAGAGTTGTTACACCCGAACACAAAAGACCCTAGAATGTGACGCTTAGGCTCATTTGTTGACTCTTGTGTAATGCCTTAAATTTGTATGTTGTAACTGACTTGAATGCTCGGTGAGAGTGTCTTGATAATCCAATATGGAGTAAGTCATGTGCCATATGTGTGTGAGGTGTCGTTGTATTCTATGTCCACATTCGATGCCTGGAACTTGCCATGTGTGTTTACAAAGCGAAATAGCAGTTCGTTCAGTCTTTAGAAGTGATATAGGCATTTCTTTGTTAAGCCAGACATAAAAGTGTATCCACCTGATTGCAATTTACCATAGTTAACCCCTTTGAGCTTATAAGCCTGTTTTTTTGACAACCACATTACAAACCTTACCCAATTGTTTGAATGGCCTGTCTGTTTGAACCGTGTACCTCCCATGAGCACTTGAATTGTTAGAGATTATGAAAAAGANAGTTTGGGGTAAATATAAAGAGAAGTGTGGTGGAAATTCTGGCCGGGCATAAGAATGGTCTGAAAGCTAAAGTAATTGTATTAAAAGTGCTTAGGGAGGTTAGTCACTATATCTAAATATATCCTACCCGTCCCTTAGCCTACATTACAACCAAATGAAGACCTAATTGATTTTAGACTAAATGGGCTCGATTAGTAGAGTATTACACTACATGCAAGCCTATGGTGTATCTTTGTGGCATATGAATGTTCTTTCTGAGAGTGAGTGAATTCTTTCTATTTGAGTTCCTACATGTTCTTAATATTATTCTTATGGAACTACTCTCGTGTGTGTGATGTGAGGGCACTTGATTCATGAATGAAAGGTAAGTCTTGACCTTTGTGTAGAGTACTTTGAGAAAGTAGGAATATTGCATGGCATGTGAGAGTCGACCCTTGAGGCATGGATGTTACATTGCTAGGTATAACTGTCATATTTTCGTGGTGTGACACATTAGGGAAATGCTTGATGAAAGGACCTTTGTAGAGTATAGTGGATTGTTTGAGGACTAGCAATGATTTAAGTGTGGGGTGTTGATAATAGGCTAAATCCACGTAATTTAGTGTATATTTGTACTCTAACTTAATGATGCTTCACTGTCTTAGGAGTGTGAAATGATGTTAAAATGGCTCTAATTATTGATTTTATGTTTCGCAGGAGCTAAATGCACTTATGAGGACCTAGGATGGTGTTTGGAGCCAAATTGAAGGAGAAAGGCCCTTAGAGTATTTAACGTGTGAAAAGAAGGAAGAAAAATTACGGGGACAAATTATAAGTCCACTAGCGCAGTCTTAGCGCGCATATTAGCGCGACCGCGCTAGTCCAGCGATCGCAGGCAGAATGTTTAGCCATTAGCGCGCCCAGTAGCACGATGACTAGCGCGGGCGCGCTAGTCCAGTCGAACACGTTATTTTTCAGGGGTAAACTTCGAAGCTTGGGACAATTCTACTTAACCTATATAAGGTTTAACTCGCCCAAAAGAGAGATTTAATCAGGTTTAGAGTCTTGTTCAGGAAAAGCAAAANTTATTTTCAGTACAATTATGAGTAGCTAATCTATTTAGTCTAAGGTTTTGGTGGAACCCGTTGAGGATGAACATCTTGTTATATTAATATAGTTTGCTTGGTTTCAATCTCTATTTGTTCAACTAAGTTCTTATTGTAGTTGATTGAAGAACCTTCAATTAGCTGTGCCTATTTAGTATGTATCTGCTCGGGAGAGAGTGCATATTTAGGTGGTTTTTAAACAACACCACTCCCAAAGTATAGGAGGGATCCATAATCGAGGGTTTAAAGGTTGGATTAGGGATAACGATACCTTGGTGCAATCTAAAGTGAGCTATAATAAAAGCAAGCTAGCGTAGCTCGGGAGAGTGCGTCTAGTAAATTAGCGTAATTGCTCGGGATAGATTTGCGGTAGCAAGAGTGCTCATGATTGATAGAGATAATTAGTTCAAACAATAGGAGCTATACAAGATGGGATTTCATCAGTGGGGGAAACCATAACCTTAGATCCTTCTCGCATTTATTTACAACTCAGTATTAGTTATATTTTATTCTACTTAATTTCATTCAGTTTTAATTAGTAAAAATACCAACAAATTGTTATTCTTAATCTTTGGGAAGTTGATTATGAAGAATCGAGTGAGTCTAACAACTATAATTGATAGTTTAATTCCCTGTAGGATTCGACTTTGGGGAAAAATATTCAGATTATATTTTCAAAGCCCGCTTAGTCTTTTTATAAGACATAGTTGAGCGTGATCACATACCTCGACCACCTGATCGACCTTCCCTGTGTATGCTACCTTCGGGATCAAAGCCCAGATTTGCATTTAGGGCGATATGTGAACTGACATCGACAGGATTTGCAATTGGTACTCCCTCGAGGTCAGCCTGAGGCACCTCGATCCTTGGGGTGGCTATATTGTCGTTTTCCCGTGAAATCTGAGGCTGTTGTCACCGTGTGTGTGTGCTACTTGTGAGTTTGACATGTTTATCCTGAAAACAAAAACACTTACAAGAACAAGCATAAAATAGTGTGTGTTATCGAAATAAGTATTAAGCAATCACTATTATCTTTCGCCACACGGTGGGCGCCAAACTATTTACCCTTAAAATCGGATTATAATTAAACTTATAATGTGGTTTTAAGGACACGTGATTTCACCTAATACCAATTGATAAATATGAAGATTAGTAATAGAAATTAACAATAAGGTAAAGCAAACCAGTGTTGAAACAGAATTCAGCTCTCGAGCTAGAGTGCCCTCGAACTGATTGATAACAGAACAGTTAAAAATAAAGCAAGCTGATGAACAAGAGAGTATAAGCTAAAGAGAGTATTATATTATTTTTTATGCGAGAAAAATGTGTGCTACAAATGATTAGAACTCTCCTTTATATAGCAGAGGAATTCTACTTATAATATAACTCTAATTACAGAAGGAAATCTCATGTTTAGCTAATTAACCGTTCTTGATTTGATCCGTTCCGAGATTTCCACCATAATCTTCGACTAGTCACGGATATCTCACCTTTATGTTATTATGCTATCTTTGATCTTGCTCGATGTCTGTCTCATTCGGTCTCGATTGCTACTAGCCTCGATCTCGACAGGTACCTCGAATCCCGAGTTCGGTACCTTGTCCTCGTGCCTCGATCTGATCTACTACGGGATTGATCTTTCATATTTCACCATGGTCTCGGTAAATTACCGATTTTAACCGTATACACTCTTGTTCTTCCTTTCCCCTTCCGAATTTCTTCTGTGTTTAAGTTAAAAAAATGTAATTAAAAGATTTTACTTCTTTCTGTTCAATTAATTGATTGACCATATTTAATCTAATTTCTTATTTTTCTATTTACCACATTGTCATGAAAATTTTGGTCATTTCGCATATTGAATAACAGAAACTTTTTATTTAAAATTAATTAATAATTGAAGCAACAAATTTGAAACAGACAAAATATACAATTTACAAAGACTAATGAGCGGTGGCAAATAAAGATGCTCTTATTATTTTAAAATCCTGATGAGTCCTAAAAATTATTCTAATTCTTGAAAATTAAATTGGGAGATTAGTCGAATTCGTTGTGCTGAATAGCGCGTATGTTCGGCTTACAGTTCTATTTGCTGAGGAAAAAAAATTATAGTTTTCTATTAGTAATTTATCGAAGTGGATATTATTAATTGATAATTATATAAGAAGTACATAAAATATCACAAATTTGTTTTTTTTTTTTTTTTGTGTAGTTTTAATTAAAGAAATTCTTTATTTTGTATAACCATATGATACCTAAAAACCCTCTGGCAACTAGTCCAGATTTGCATCCCATAGGGCCAATAAAAAAGGAAAACATTCCCTACCAGAAATTTCTTCATTTTTAGGACTCGAAACTGAGCTGCTGGTTAAGGACGAATGAATCTCATTTATCCACCACAATTAGTAGCATGATTAAAGAGCATCAACCATATATAAGACATATACATACAAATAAATAAAAAATCCATTCAAATGAAGTGACACGGCCAGTAAAAATTCATAAATATGTGTGAATATATATGATGCAAATTAGAACTAAAATTTGAAGTCCAGCTAATTAAACATATCGAAAACATTAAATTGCTAATTCTGACCATGCATGTTTCTCCATTTCTATAAATACTCTCTGTAAAATTGTTTGATGCTAATTATTATTCATCATTTTTTAATTCTTCACTTTTAGTATCCGAGTATTTTTTTTAGTGCTTCGTTTTCTTTTTTCATTGCTTTACTTTTTGAGTTGTGTGATTATGACATCCCTATAAAGTTATAAACCCATGCAACGTCTTCTTTTGAATTATTGATTATTGGTCAGGGTTTCCCATTAAAATATTAATATTAATTCTTGGTGTCTTTAAATATTTGGATTTATATTCAAAGCAGAGTCCTCTATATATTGAAGAAGATTAATTCAGACGTTCAGTAGTATACTGAGAGCTAGAGCTTAGTAGAAGACACGACATGGGTGTTGTGCACACTCTACAATTTACTTTCGGGATTTTTGGTACGTTGGTTTGATCATTTTCATTTCCATATTTTTATTTCTTTGTATCTTTTCTTTTAGTTCTGGTTGAGTTTTCGTTATTATTATATTGCTTCTCTTTTTTCTGCTAACAGGAAATGCTGCTACTCTGTTTCTCTTCTTGGTACCAACGTAAGCATTCTCAAGAACTCTTTTCAGATTTTTCTTACTCTTAAATAACTGGCAAAATAAATAACTTTGATTACTGTATTTTAACCTGAGGTGGCTCAAAAACACCGAAGACCTAAAGCCAAACTTTATTAAGAGACTCAAATATTAAACTTTACAGAAAAATACATATATAACTTAATTCATGCTTTATATATAGTTGACATATTTGAATTCTGAAAAATAATAAAATAGCTAGCAATATACTACTATGAGGTAAAAATATAAAATTAAATTTTAAGAAAAAGGTAAAAAGTGAAAATAATAGATGAATCTTGAAGTTGGTAACTTGATATAAGAATAAGATTTTGTTATTTCAATAACATTGGCTATATAAATTTCTTTTAAAAATAAAGATCTTATTATTTTTTACTAGTACCATAAATATCCAATAGCTTTCAAGGAAAATTACCATAAAATTAACCTATTACTATTTATTAAAAATTGGGGCCTTACAAATTTGTGGGCCTAAACCTAATGTTTTATTGACTTGCCCCACTGATTTTAACATGTTACTATGGGAGCTTTTGTATCTATACGCTTTTTTAGTCACATTTTAATTTATATCTGCTTTGTAAAAAAATTACAAGCGTACTCACTTTTAGCATAAATTTCAGGCATACAGGCTTGAAGTAACAAAGGCAATCAGATAAACTTTAGCATTTTAGGTTTTTTCAAAAACTTCAGCAGAAGTGCTGAAGTTATTTAGTTCATTTGTAAAGATTTCAGCACTAAATAAGCTGAAGTTTTGTCCTGGATTAATTAATTTTGTCATAAAGCTTTTTCAAAAATTTCGGCAGAAGATGTGAAGTTATTTAGTTCATTTGTAAAAACTTTAGCACTAAATAAGCTGAAGTTTTTTCCTGGATTGATTAGTTTTGTTATAAAGCTTTTTCAGAAACTTCAGCAGAAGATGTTGAAGTTGTTTAGTTAATTTGTAAAAATTTCAGCACTAAATAAGCTGAAGTTTTGCACAAGTATCAGGAAGACGGCGTCTGAAGTTATAAGAATTAGAGTATAAGTTAAATAATTTTAAAAATATGGATATAAGTTAAATAGGGGCGATCAAATAGGATGCCCCGTGCAATTTCTACATTACTATGGTGTAAGAAAATTATTGTATACATTATCAGCTTACAGAGGCTAAACTCTTGTAATTAAATTATCTTCTTATTGTTATAAGTTTCGGGAAAGACGAGAATAAGGTGTTTTCTCTTAAGATCGTCCATGTATCGAATTTTCTATTTCAATTAAAGGGGATATATCTGAAACTCCACGTGGTCAAGATTTTATTTTGATATATTTTCGTCTGATTTTATTTAGGTTTACATTCAAGAGGATAATCAAGAACAGATCGACGGAACAGTTCTCTGGCTTACCTTACGTCATGACCTTACTCAACTGCTTGCTTTCTGCATGGTAACTATATTTACCAAAAACCCTCTTGAAGTGACTCTTTACCAAACGTAATTAATTGTAATGATAATTTATCGGTTCCCTAATTCCAGCTAAATGTTTGGTGCGTTTTGGGATGAATTAAATTGTCTGTCCACGTGGAGTAGATTTACTATTTAAATTTGATGGATTTTTGTTATACAAAAAAAAAAAAAAAAAAAAAAAAAAAAAAAAAAAAAATTGATGGATTTTATATGATCTTTAAGAACACACAATACTTTTGAAATTATAGATTAAGATTTTAATATTTGTTGAAATTTAGTAGACGGAGTAATTGTTTTCACATATATATTTGTATCATGTGTCGAAAATTTTTTCACATAAACCCCTTGTATATAAGCTGCTTCCACCCAACTTTATCTACCATCCAAAATGTTTGAACTTGCATACTAGCCGATAATCCATAACAACTACAGTTAATTGCCTTTTCCAAAAGACTGGTATCCAAAATGAGTATGATATTGTAAGGAAAACATATTGTCTAATTAAATTTTCATAAGACTTGTGCAGTCCCTTCAAACCCTGGGATTAGGTAATAATCTATTTACAGAAATAAATTTGTCTAATCTTCAAAAACTATTAGGTATTAATTAAGATGGATAAGGATTTTTCATCATAATGATATTGTCTGAATTGTTTGGTCATAGACTGATAAATCTATTACTAATTGAATAGGTACGGTCTGCCTTTTATAACATCTGACAATATTCTAGTAACAACAATAAATGGGGCAGGAGCAGCAATTGAGCTCATTTACGTGCTGATCTTTCTCGCACTTGCACCCAATAAACAGAAGGGAAAAATCTTAGCAACCCTCCTTTTAGTTCTCCTTGTTTTTGCTGGCGCAGCGCTTGTTTCCTTGCTTGTTTTTCATGGGAAAAATAGGAAGCTGTTTTGTGGTACAGCTGCCACCATCTTCTCCATCGTTATGTATGCATCTCCTATGTCTATCATAGTAAGCTCTTTAAACTTCTAATGATCACTTTCAATTTTTTATTTTTTTTTAATTACGAGGTAGATTCAAGATTTAAATTTAACGGTTCTGATCGACTCTGCGCATTTAGTGATTTTTGTTAAGAATTTATACTCAATTCAAGTTTATTGGCGCAGAGACTAGTAATCAGGACAAAGAGTGTGGAGTACATGCCATTTTTCCTGTCATTTGCGGTTGTCATATCTTGCACCTGTTGGTTTACCTATGCCATGCTTGGGAGGGATCCATTTATTGGTGTAAGCATCTCTTCTGTTGAAATTTGAAATAAATCATACTCCCTCCGTTTCAATTTACGTGAATCTATTTGTTTTTTGTCCGTTCCAAAATGAATGACCTCTTTCTAAATTTAGAAACAGTTTTACTTAAACTTACAATTCTACTCTTAATGAGAAACTTTTATAATCACACAAATACTCTAGGTCCTTTTTTGACTTATTTAGGACCACATATTCCAAAAGTTTTTATTTTTTCTTAAACTCCGTGCCCAGTCAAACAGGTTCACATAAATTAAAACAGAGGAAATACTATATACGAAAGTGAATTACCTTGGGGTCAATTAGTAAATTAATGTTTTGTACTGCATGCAGACTTCAACAGGAGTTGGCTTGTTTTTAGGAGTAGTGCAGCTGATCTTGTATGCCATTTACTGTGACAAGAAAGTTTTAACCAACAAATCTACAGATGTGCCCCTGGAGATGGCCAATGGCCATAGTAATATTAAATTTCACTATGAGGAGAAGCAATATAACCAGTCGAACCATGAGCAAGTCTAGAACTAACAGGATCGGATCAAGTTCGTGGGCGCGCTCAAAAGTACTCTTGGATTTTTGCTCAGAATCTGTATATTTTAGATTCTAAAATTACGCACTCTGATATGTGCTAATAATGGTGTACAAGCATAAAGGCATATCAGGAACGGTGGGATATCTGCATTCCCTAATGAAATGTATTTATAATTAACTATAAGCAGATGAAATTAATAATGTTGTACAATATTCTATCAGACCTCATCCAGCATATAATTGTCACTAATTCCACTCCTCCTGCTCTCATAAATTATGTTCAAAACATTCAATAGCTTTTAAACTAACGTAACTAGAATCTAATCTCAAGAATACCTAAGAGTACATGGAGCTGACTAAAAATTTAAGATGTGATAAGACGTCCCAATTGCACAGAATCTGAATCATGTAAAGTAATGTAGTTGTTATATTAACAGCCCGTGTAAATGAGTAGAGTTATACTAGTCTTTTCTTAGTTTTGGCTTAGCACGCGAGACGAGGTGATGAGGCTGAATTGTCTTTTTCTTTAGTAGGCTGGTCTTCGTTTTCAGTCAGAAAAAATAGATAACTTAAAATAACGCCCACCGTGGGGCTCGAACCCACGACCACAAGGTTAAGAGCCTTGCGCTCTACCAACTGAGCTAGACGGGCAACTTGTGCTCCTGTACAAACTTCTTGATTCATATTTGTTTTACGTCTATCTATTGGAACATTACAAAGGAACACATATAACTAGCCGATAGATCAGCAAACAGATACAATTAGGTGCATGCTAGGTTTAATTTCTACATGCATGATGTATTTTTATCAGGAGAATAATATGCTATAATATTTTCAAAATATACAATACATAATTTCTCATGATAGGATTTTTACCTACCTATACTATAATAAAAACTTATTTACTACCTTTATTTAGGTTCCTTATTAATTACTTTATATACCTATATTTACTAATTTTATACAAAACCATAAAAAGGAAGAAATGAAACATACCTTAAATACTGGATATCAGTTACACATAATCCCCTACATTTAAGATACTCTTCCTTTTTCAAAGGATTATAAAACATCATCTGTCTTTGTACTTACCCACCGTAAGAAACCCACTGATACCCAAAATCATCACCTCTCTTTTATACAATTCAAACCTTCCCCTTCCTCTCTCTCTCTCTCTCTGTTGACCCAAGTCACTGCATGGTTTTGAAGATTGACAAATGCCTACCCAGTTGAACCAGGTCCATCAGGGCAAACATCTCGAACAAATCAATTGGCACAAGAACCGTACATGCACAGGAGATAAACATGATCAGTGAATTATCCATANCCACTCTTCAATGACCAGTATTACTCTTGGTGGAAGAACAGGATGAAGGACCACCTGATTGGAGAAGACTATAAATTCTAGGACATTGTCACTGATGGTCCTCTAGCTACCATGAAGAAGACTGCTGAAGGTGTAGATGTACCAAAGACTAGAGCTGACTACACTGCTGAGGATCTGAAGAAATGGTAGAAGAATGCAAAGGCCAAGAAGTGGCTAGTGTGTGGACTAGGTCCAGACGAGTATAGCAGAATCCAAAGTTGCACCACTGCCAAAGAAATCTGGGATACCTTGCAAGTAGCCCATGAAGGAACACTTCAAGTAAAAAGATCAAGAGGTACTCTTCTATACTCACAGTATGAAAACTTCACTATGAAAGAAGGAGAGACAATCCAAGAGATGTACACAAGGTTCACAACTTTGACAAATGAACTTAAGTCTCTTGGTAGAGTCATTCTTGAAGAGGACAGGGTAGAGAAGATCCTGACAAGGGTCTTACCAATCTCCTGGGAAAGCAAAATCACTGCTATCCAAGAATCCAAAAATATGGCAACCCTCAGATTGGATGAACTAATTAGAAACCTTACTGCCTATGAACTTAGAAGGCAGACAATGAAGATGGATGGTCCAAAAAAGGAGAGGAGTCTAGCACTGAGAATCATTGAGGGAGCATATCTTGAGGAAGATGAGATGACCATGATTACCAAAGAATTCAGAAACTTTGTAATGAGGAAGAAGGGCATCTCTAGAGGAGGAAATTACAACATAGCAAAAGCTCCAGAAAGGCCAACCAACGAGGGATGCGACAAGTATGGAAAGACTGACCACCTTATCAAGAACTATCCTCAGTGGGAAGTGGAATGGAAAAAGGAGAGATATGAAATAAGGAAAAGGAAGAAGGAACTGGTCCAACCCAAGAAAACCAAAACAAAAGCTATGGTTGCTGCTTGGGGAGAAAGTTCAGATGAAGAATCAGAAGATGGTGATAATGAAGATCAGGCGCTCATGGCAATTGGAGAATCCGATGAGGAATCACATGAAGAACCAGAGGTTCAAGTAAGAGGAGGAAGCCAAATTTGGTATTTAGATAGTGGCTGCTCAAAGCATATGACAGGGAATAAGGAACAGTTCCTTTCATTTGAAAGCCTCAAAGGAGGAAATGTCTCCTTTAGAAATGGAAAGAAAGGTGAAATTATTGGGGTTGGTAAGGTAGGTAAGGATGAAACATATTCCATTGAACATGTGTAACTTATAGATGGCTTAAAATATAGCCTGATCAGTGTGTCACAACTGTGTGACAGTGGTAACCTTGTTGCCTTTACTTCCACAAAATGTTTTGTGATTAACCTGCTTACAGACAAAATTGTTTTATAGGGAAAAATAATGAATAATATCTATGTCATAGATTTGTCCACACTGTCTGAAAAAGAACTCACTTGCCTAAGTGTGTTGGACAGTGATCCCCTCCTGTGGCACAAAAGACTTGGTCACGCAAGTCTAAATCAGCTAAACAAACTAGTCTCTAAAGACTTAGTGGTAGGGCTTCCTAACATTAAGTTCAAGGAAGACAAAGTTTGTGAGGCATGTGCAAGGGGGAAGCAGGTAAGATCTTCTTTCAAAAGTAAGAAAATGGTCAGTACCACCAGGACGTTGGAACTGGTTCATATGGACCTATGTGGTCCTATGAGAACTCTGAGCAGAGGTGGTAAGAAATATGTAATGGTGCTAGTTGATGACTATTCAAGGTTCACTTGGACCTTATTTCTGACATCTAAGGATGAAGCATTTGATATGTTCACCTCATTTGTTAAGAAAACTCAAAATCAGTTAGGAAATCAACTAGCATCAATAAGATCTGATCATGGTACTGAATTTGAGAATGCAAAGTTTGCTGAGTTCTGTGATGAACATGGTATCAATCACAATTTTTCTGCCCCTAGAACCCCACAGCAAAATGGGGTTGTTGAAAGAAAGAATAGAACTCTTGAAGATATGGCAAGAACCATGCTTATTTCTAGCAAACTACCCCATAGCTTCTGGGCAGAAGCAATAAACACTGCATGCTACATAATAATAGATGCATGACCAGGCCTCTAGTAGAGAAAACTCCTTATGAATTACTTAAAAGGATAAAGCCCAACATATCCCACCTTAGGGCTTTCGGATGCAAGTGCTTTGTGCACAATAATGGCAAAGATTCCCTAGGAAAATTTGATCCCAGAAGTGATGAGGGAGTATTCTTGGGATATTCATCACATAGCAAGGCTTATAAAGTGTATAATAAATGAACTATAGAAGAGAGTGTACATGTTGTCTTTGATGAAACTAACACTCTTACTGAGAGATATGAACCAGAAGATGAGGAGCTTGGACTGGTGAGAAGCAGTTAAAACATTGAAGCAAATATGGAAGATACAACAGGTGATGGACCAGGTCCAACTACCCCAAGCAACATGACAGGGGAAACTCCACATATGAACCTTGGCCCTGATCCTGTTCCACAACAACAAGACACCATGGAACTATCTAGAAGTGAAAAGTTGGTTCTCAAACCACACAAATATCAGAGTTCTCACCCTCTTGAGAACATCATAACAAATCTGACATCTGGAATCAAAACAAGATCCTCTTTGAAAAATCTGTGTGCGTTTGATGCCTTTCTATCCTTGATTGAACCAAAGAACATTGGTGAAGCCCTACAAGATGCTGACTGGGTAAATGCCATGCAAGAAGAGCTGAATCAATTTGAAAGAAGTCAAGTGTGGCACTTGGTATTCAGACCACTAGACAGATCAGTGATTGGCACAAAGTGGATCTTCAGGAACAAGCTCGATGAGGATGGAACTGTTACAAGAAACAAGGCTAGACTGGTTGTTCAAGGATACAGTCAAGAATAGGAAATTGACTATGATGAGACATTTGCCCCTGTGGCAAGACTGGAGGCAATCATACTTCTTATAGCATTTGTTGCACACATGGAATTCACTCTTCTTCAGATGGATGTTAAAAGTACCTTCCTCAATGGATATCTGAAGGAAGATGTATTTGTCAAACAACCTCCAGGTTTTGAAAGCAAGGAGTCACCTGACCATGTATACAAACTTGACAAGGCTCTTTATGGTATCAAACAAGCACCAAGAGCATGGTATGAGTGTCTATCAAAGTTCCTACTAGAACATGGATACAAACGAGGTAAAATTGACAGCACCTTGTTCTAAAGAACTCCTAGTTGTGCAAATATATGTGGATGATATCATATTTGGGGCGACTTCTGAAAAATTGAGTAATGAATTTGCTATACTTATGGGGAGTGAGTTTGAGATGACTATGATGGGTGAGCTAAACTTCTTCTTAGGCTTGCAAATCAAGAAAAACTCAAATGGAACAATGATCCATCAACAAAAGTATGTGAAAGGATTGCTCAAGAAATTTAAAATGAAATACTCAAAGGAAATAGACACTCCCACAGCCACAACTACAAAATTAGATATGGATGAACCTGGTTCATCCGTTGATCAGAAGCTATACAGAGGGATGATTAGGTCTCTATTATATCTCACTGCCAGCAGACCTGATATTGTGTTCAGTGTAGGACTGTGTGCTAGGTTTCAGGCAAATCCAAATGAGTCTCACCTAAATGCAGTGAAGAGAATTTTGAGATATCTGAAAGGCACCACTGATTTGTGCCTTTGGTATCCTAAAGGTAGTAATTTTGACCTTGTAGGATATGTTGATGTTGATTATACAGGTTTCCTGGTTGACAGGAAAAGTACTTCAGGCATGACTCACTTTTTGGGCTCCTGCCTTGTTGTGTCTTGGGCCACCAAGAAACAAAATTCAGTAGCCTTGTCTACTGCTGAGGCTGAATATGTGGCTGCAGCCTCATCCTGTGCTCAGTTGCTATGGATCAAGCAACAACTCATGGATTTTGGTATAGAGGTTAGATGCATTCCTACTTTCTGTGACAACACTAGTGCAATTAGTATGATGAAGAACCCGGTTCATCATAAAAGAACTAAGCACATAGATGTTAGACACCATTTCCTAAGGGATAACTATGAAAAAGGAATGATCTCAATCGAATTTTGTGCTACTGACCAACAAATTGCAGATATCTTTACTAAAGCACTAAGTAGGGAGAATTTTGAGAGAAACCGACTTCAATTAGGGATGATTAAGATCACCTAATTGAAAAAACAAAAATTAAAAAAATTGAAATTTTATTTTGGCTAGAAACACTAACATAGATAATCAACCAGACTAATCATTGCTCATTATCATGACTTTACTGACATACTCTCTTGCCATGTATTAATATGATTCCCTTGTTGCTAATGATGTTTATCTTTGTAAATTGAGGCAAATTAAAGACTTTAAAATGATGAACCTGGTTCATCCCCGCTGGTTCATCTGACTGACAAGGTACATGCTCATCTCCATACAATTATTGAATTAATTACAGTCACACATGAGCAGGACTCTTTCTATATTTGGTTCATGTCAAATTCTTTGTACTTATCCCTAAATGAACCCGTTCCAAGAAGTCCCATCACTACTTAATTATCCTAGAGTTAAGGGATTCTTAACTGTCTAATCAATGACACTCCTACATCTATTAGACTCCCACTTGATTAAATATTCTGGCCATTGTATAATTAATATCCACATCTTATAAAAGGGCCATCATTACTTCCCCTCTTCATAACATCATAAGCCGAACCAAGTTCTTTATTCTTCTCTAACCAAAACTGATCGTCTCTTCTCTTCCAAAATTATTCATAACAATGTCTTCACCACCCCCTGCTTCATCTTCCTACACAAACCCTGATCATGGGGAATAAAATTCTAGTCCTAATTCTCCTTCAGTTTACAGTTCCCATTCACCAAACAGATCTTCATCCCCCCAAAACCCTCCAGTTCTTGAACCCACTCTTGAACCCACACCTAACCCTACTCCAGCCCCCAAGGCACGAAGAGTAAAAGTTTTGGCCAGAAAATCAGTTGCTTCTGGCTCTCGTGCAAGATTCTTGGAGGAAATTCTTAAAGCCAGCGAGGTTCATGAATCTGAATGAGGATGAAGCACCAAGTTCATCCAGTTCTGAGCAAGGTAATCTTGAAGTTGAATCTGAAACTGCTACTACTAAAAACAGGTTTGTGTTGGTTGGGTTAGTTGTTGATGTAGAAGTGCCGGATAGGCAAAGAAAACTGGGGAAAAATCTTGAGAGAGAGGGAGAAAGAGGTTCATTAAGGGGATCTGGGGAGGACGGTGCCACGTTGGCTATTTGTGGCCCCGCTCCTGTGATTAATG
>ML312240.1:0-35610 GCA_005239505.1 Nicotiana paniculata | reverse complement strand
TTATTACGTAACAAGTTAAAGATAATGATTTCAAAAATGCTAAAACAGAAAATTTAACTTAACGATTTCAATGATTCACTTGCCTGACAATGGTGTCCGGCGCCATCACGACCTTAGAGATTTTGGGTCGTGACACCTCCGGGACTAATAGGAATGGACGGGTAACAACATACAATAGAGGTCGTGACCAACACTCGCTTTAGTTACCTTCACGGGGTGGGAAAGGGTAGATATGGATATGATGACCGGTGCGCTAATACCACGTGTATCCCCTCTTTGAGGAGTGTCATACCGGGTATTGCATTGATGTGATACATATTATAAACAAACTCATCCTGCGAATTCTTAAAAACCTATTGGTACTACTGTCCAAATAGCAATTTTTGGACTTATAGTTAAGATGCTCTTATTTGTGTCCTCTTGGTCATTAAAGAGACTCAGTAAGTAAGTGTCCATGGAAATCTAAACTTAGGTTAATGTTGGCATGGTGGGATTAAAAGTCTGACCTTTTTTATGGTCAGATTCAGATTCACCCCATAAAAGTGTTTAAATATTGGTCTTAGGCCACATATGCTTAGATGTATTGTCAAACAACACTAAAGGAATCAAATCTGACCCTTATAATGGTCAGATTCATTCCTTGGAGTGTACATAGGAATTCATGCTATTTGGGTTTAAAATCAGTGATGAAATGAAGGTTTTTCAAAGTTTTGAAGTACTGCTAGCTCGCACAGGAGTAACAGCTAATGTTTCATTCTTTTTTTTAGCATTATTCATTTGTTAATTTTTTTTTTTTGGGGGAAATTGTATTTCATAGTAAATGGACAAGTAATTGTCTCTACAAATTTTAAGGTTTGTAAATATGGACTAGACATTCTAAATTAGCATTTAGCTTTATTTCCATGTTTTCTTATTAATGTGAAATTCTCTCAAAACTGATCCAATTTACTGAAAATGGCCCAATACAGTTCTCTTTTCCTCAAAACCCCCCTGTGATCTATCTTAAAATTGTTTAATTCACCCCTGCTGAAATTCAAAACATAGAAATATAGATTTTTCTATTTAAAGGCATTTCACATGAGTTTGTATTCAGATTAGTCTCCTTGTAAACACTTACTATGGTTCTGAAAAATAATCTTTCTAGATTCCATGACTTTCGAAAAATATACAAAACAGAAATGTGTGATCCAAAGCGTTTTTTGATTCATCTCATATCTTTCAAACTTTCANATTCCATGACTTTCGAAAAATATACAAAACAGGAATGTGTGATCCAAAACGTTTTTGGTTCATCTCATATCTTTCAAACTTTCTGAATTCGCAACAATAAATGTATAAACGCTATCAAACAATACTCAATACTTATGAAGGCATGTATCTAGGCTACCTGAAGTTGATGAAAAATCATTAATTAAATATTCTACTATAGCTAAAAATGTGCACTTGACCCTTTTTTAAAATGTATAACTTGTAACTTAGTAATTTTTTGAATCTCTTGTAAAAGTCCATGTGTTTGCATGTTTCCTTTATAGAATTATATAGTTTTATCTCTTTTATAACTAGCCACAATTAGGATTGACCAAAGGGTTAAATGGTTGAATTGGGCTAAAATGCGGCCATGAACCAAATGTCCGTCCTTTTAGACTAAAACAATCTTCTACACATACTATAGGTTGAAGAATACTTCTGTTAGTGTGAAATTTATTAGAAAATCAAATATTACAATCAAATATTACCTCAAAATTACCCTAAACTACATTCGGGTGTGGCAACTCGTGCCCCCGACCCTCAACTCCAAACAATAAATAAAATTGTACATAGCAATCACGGGTGCATTTCATGTAACGTGTTTGCGATGTGTCCAAAAACAAACAAGTGTACGCCATCGTAACTTGTCCAAGATAAATCCATAAACGTCCTAATTGATTTTAAAACTGAAAATGCTCCCTCAAGTGGAAAACATAAAGAAGTAAACGAACATCGTCTCAAATAGGCATTATAAAACCATCACGACCATAGTCTTGACTACGTAACCTACACTCGGGTGCGAACAACTCATTTCCCCGTCTTCAACTTCAAATTATAATAAAAATCACATGTTGTAATTGCGGGTGCATTTAATGTGGCGCAGTTATAATGTGTCCAAAAACAAACCTCTGCACGCCATCGTGACTTGTTTCAAGATAAATCCATAAAAGCGGCCAAAAAATGAAAAAGACTAAAAGCACAATAGGTTTAAAACATATAAATAATCATATAATTAGGCAAAATATTAATAGTTAAGCAACCGTGCTAGAACCACGGAACTCGGGAATACCTAACACCTTCTCCCGGGTTAACAGAATTCCTTACTCGGATTTCTGGTTGCAGACAAATTAAAACAGAGTCAAAATTTCCTCGGTTTGGGATTTTTAAATAACACGGTGTCCCGGAACATCGTCAAAAAAACCGGGTGGCGACTCTGAAATAAATAAATAAATCCCAAATCCGAATAATGTCACTTAAAGTGAAAAAACTCCCTTATTATCCCTTCATTAATCCGGGGATAGTGGAAAAAGGAGGTGTGACAGATGTCGTTCAGGATCAAGCTAGAAAGCTCCAGGATTCTTTGGATATTTCCCAAAACATCCAAGGCTCGTACTTGTTCACCTTCATTGCCAAGAAAATTTTGGGGAAAATCCAAAACGGGAGAAAACTAACAAAATGGGGGAAAATTTCAAATATGTCATGAAGTCTATTCACCATCTCAACAGGGTAGAGTTAATAGCCCAATCAATTTTAATCACTAAAAATAATTTCACAATCAAATGTGGCCGCAATGCTCTTTATCCATAGAGAAGAACCATGAACCCTTTCGAGAATTCAAACATACGACCTTAATATCATAGGTCATCCAAAGCCAAAACATTATATACCAACTCCCTTAAACCAACTAAAACTAACAAAATGGTAATCCATATATTGTAGAGTTCAACCTCTTACGAGGATTCAAACATACTAAAACTTAGTGTTGATTCCATATGATGTAAAATGCGACTCAATCAAATTAATTAGCAGGGAGATAACAATGCATTAACGGTGTAAAAGCCCCGATTAGAATGCCAAACAGAAATAGAAGGCCACAAACTATTTTTAGATGCATGAAAAATGATACGAAGACATCAAACCTAAAGGAGGAGTTACATGAATGTGTTCATAATAGGAATATATCCAATGAAGTACTAACACACTTATAATATTTGTTCAATACGAATGTCAAGACAAATGAAAATCTATATAATATTATAGGAAATGTGATTAATTCTTAATATAACAAATTTTGTTGAATTTGTTACCCCAAAGTAATACTCCAAAAAATCCAGCTAGGTAGAAAAATACTCTGTGAATCTAACATCTGTGTGATTTTCTATCAACCTACAATAACACCACATTAATGATGGAAATCGGACGTGGAAAAGCAAATCATAGTCAATTTAATCCATGATTGAAAGTGGTAGCATGATCATAAACATGTAAACTAGCGTGGAATTGGAACAATGGAGAATATTTTACCCAAATTGAGAGAAATTACTTTGGAGAAATTAAGAAAAATAAGAACTTACCAATATGAATTAGCTAAATGTATTTACAAATTATTGCGAAAACATTGATATTACTATTGTGATTATAGGAGTTCTAATATTTAAGTTTTGGGATGACATGTTTGCTGTGATAATTTCTCTTAATTTGATCCTTAACAACATTCCTAGATTTCTTATTTTTATTTCCGATTGAGGTTTGCAATATCTTTTGAACTACCAAATTGGAAATAAGAATTTTAGGTATATTATATGATACACTATTTTTAAAATTACTTAAATGCACGTGTAATTCTAAAAAAAATTCTTAAAGTCAAACTATAATAGGTAGTTTGAATTGAACATAATCCATCAAATACATTTTTCCAAACTATCGTTGATCCTTGTAAAACGGAGACATTTCATCACTCTCCTTCATCAAATATTACTCTCTCATCCAGTTATATCGAAATGCATGCAAACAACAATGGATAGATATATCCAAACCTTCCTCAACAAGCTATCTTTAGCCTTCCTCATTATAGCCACCCTTATCATTTTCCTCCTCTTCATTAAAACCCCCGAAACATGCGTTAATCCTAATCTCACCAAACCTAAGCCACACCATCGTTTCCCCAAATCCACATGCGATTTCTCCCATCGAGCTAAAACCTCAATAAAAAAACACAATCGTCGTTTATGGTCCACAAAAGCGTGGATCCAAACAGTTGATTCATTTAAAGCTCAGTTCCAGACTCTACATGCAAAGAATCTCTTTTCTAAACATTCGCGGGCCCTTGTGGTCTCTGCCGGTCCGGGTCATGTTGTTATGGCCCTAAAAGAAATGGGCCTTCGCGACGTAACGGGAGTTGAACTCGTGGACTCGCCGCCACTAGTCAGCAGTGCGGATCCGCATAATCTGCCGTATTTTGATAATGCATTTGATCTCGGGTTTAGCGCTTATCTGGATCGGACATTATTTCCGGAAAGATATGTTAGGGAAATGGAGAGAGCGGTGAGAGTTGGCGGCGCGTGTGTAGTGGCTATGGAAGAGTGCGGCGGCGAAGATGTGGAGGAAATGGTCAAATTGTTTCGAAAGTCTAAGGTGTTGGGAGTAAGGAATGTGACTATGGGTGGAGAGAAAAGGACTAGAATCATCATGAGAGTTACAAGTGACTGAATGATGCAGCTCACAATTTGGTTGCAATTGATTTTTTCTGGTGAAATATCAAGTGCATGTCGGATTATCTTGTACAAGATGGTATATTCATGGACTTGTATTTCCTTACTCTTCCTTAAAATATGCATGGACGAGGAACTTTGTATTGAGAATAGGCTAGGGACTTTCTCCCGAAAGATCAAACACAATTTTTATTAAGTTAGTAATACTTTGTACGTACCTAATATAAATGTATACTTTTGGAAAAATTTACTCTATAAAAAAATAGGTAGTTTGAATTTATACAATAAGAAATGTATAGATTTTTTTATTTGAACATTTTTATAACGATGGTGCCCTAGCTATCTTGCACGCATATCTATCATTCACAAAAATCTATGCAATATTTTAGAAAACATTAAAAGTTGACGTAATATTATTAAATTTTTCATCACCTAGTAATTTCAATTATTATCACTAAGTTAAATGTCAAAATAATTTCATATATTTTAATAGTTCAAATTTATTTTGAAGTAAGAAAATAGCTTCATACAGTTTTTTTTTTCAAATTCTCATTATCTAGCCCTGGCGCTGGCGTTTTGAACATTCTGTAAACAGCATAACAAGTGGCGCGGGGCACTGCCTGTGGCGCTGGAAATCCACTTTTTTTAATTATTTCTTTGTTTTGGCTCTAATCTCGCATCTTTCGCTTCTTGATGTCTTCAGATGATTGCAACACATGAAAACACTACGTATTAACATAAATCAATATATTTTATATCTGAAATCCACAAAACATGAGACGATATACATATAAATATATATTACTTTAAGCTAAGTATCATTCATTTTATTAAAGTTTAATCAAGGGTAATTAAGTGTTAATGGAGATTCCATTATAATCTTATACTGAAACAACTGATTTAAAAAGTAAAACTTTACAAACGCCATTTGCTGACAGTATTTTACACGTTGATATTATTGAATAAGATATTTTAAAAACATTTATTGCAACCTATGTCTGTATGTTGTGGGTCCCTAAATAAAATAAACAAAACGAAAATGAAAAAGAGAAAAAATGTGATTGGATAAGAAAAAGGATATGGTAGGCAGATAGAATTTTGGTTTGTAGACTTGGTTTAAGTATTGTAGAATTGAATGTTGGAATCTGCTAGTTGCAAAGTCAACCATTGTTGTCATGACCCTAAATCAAGATAGGTCGTGATGGCACCTATCGTGTAACTAGGCTAGCCAACTACTGAGAGTAATATTTTAAGTCCTTCCGTTTAAACTCATAAGTCAAAATATTTCATTTAGATTTCCGGTTTAAAAATATATTTAATAGCAATAATTCCAAAATAAGTCAAGTCTAACCACGATCCCAACACCTGGAATCAACTATCATGAGCATCTAAAGAGGTAAATACAATATATGATAACAAGCCTAAACTAGTACAATCCACGGAATACTAGAAATTTATGAACTAAGAAAGGAAAGAAGGCCAGTTGGGGACGCCGAGTAGCTACCTCTATCCTCGATCGAACTCCGAGCAAAGGAGAAATCAGCTAATGCTCAGATCTGGTACCTGGATCTCACACAAAGGTGCAGGGAGTAATGTGAGTACGCCAACTCAGTAAGTAAAAACCATAACTAAAAACTTGAGTGCAGTGACGAGCATTTAAAAATCATAATTTCATAAAATAAGTGTCAACAAAGGTAAATAAATCAGTTCAAAGTCTACATTGGCCAAAATACTTCACAAACTCCAGTTTGTCTGTTCAAACCTTCATAAATAGCAATTCAACTTTTATTAAAAGGCTCAGTGTAGAGAAGAGTAAGAAACAATGAATTTCACAATATAACAGCCTCTCAGGCACAATGTCACTCATAAGTCAGGTCTCTCATTCACTCGTGACTCCACTATCATAATTCAATGCTCACACTCAGCACTCTCACTCAATAGGTACCATATGTCCACGCAAACTGATGTGGCATGCAGCTCGATTTACATAACATATGTTGCGGCATGCAGCTTCATCCAAATAACATATGCTGCGGCGTGCAGCCCGATCAAAATAATATTCGACTGCGCTCACTGGGGGTGTACATACTCCGGAGAGGCTCCTATAGCCTAAGCACTACATTACTGTGGCGTGCAGCCCGATCCAATATATATATATATATATATATATATATATATATATATATATATATATATATATATATATATATGCTGCGGTGTGCATCCGGATCCATATAATATCTTCTGCAGCGTGCAACCCGATCCATAATTATCCTCACAACTCGTCTCTCGGCCTCGCTCAGTCATCCTCTCAAGCCACTCGGGCAACTCATCTTAACATCACCGGACTCAGCCCAAAATACCTCACAATAGTCTAAAACAGTGTGATAACAGTGATAATAGCAACAAGTAATAAGCATGAATGAGTTCACAAATTTTCTATCAACAATAGTGTGAGAATAGTGTAAAAATACCCATGAGGGTCTAAAATAGGTCGACACAAGGCCCCAATCATGGCATACAACGCCTAATATAGTAAAAATCTCTAAAATACAGGATATCATATGATTCCAACTCAAACACGCAGCTTAATAGTCACTACGGGACAGACCAAGTCACAATCCCTATCGGTGCACGCCCACACGCTCGTCACTTAGCATGTGCGTTACATACCCTCAAGTCTAGAGTTACAATCGTTACTTACCTCAAACCGGCCCGAAAACTACTTTGCGATGCTCTTGCCCCTCAAATCGGTTCCCAAATGCTCTGAGTCAATCAAATTCATATTAATAACATCAAAATACGCTAGGGTGACGAAACCCATTCGAAAATTAACACAATTAGGCACAAATCCCGAAATTGGCAAAGCCGACCCCCAGGCCCACGTCTCGGAATTCGATTAAAATTACAAAACCGTAATTCTCGTCCTTCCACGAGTCCATACATACCAAGGATATCAAAATCGGACCACAATTTCCCCTTCAATTCCTTAATCAAAGTTTAAATTTTCAAAACCCTAACACCCAATTTACACACAGATTTTTCTCATAATTTCACCCTAAAATCAGTCCAAAAATCATACAGAAACGAGTTTTAGGTTCAACTATCTTACCTCAACGAAGTTCACTTGATTTCCTCTTTGAAAACCCTCTCCTAAAGCTCAATCCCGGATGAAAATATTGAAGAAATGGCTCAAATTTCTGAAGGCTAGAATTTATAACCTTCTGCCCAGTGGTCCCGCGCCTACGGTCCCAGGTGCGCACCTGCGCTCTTGACTTAAGGGGCCAAAACTCGCACCTGCAGTACTTCCTCCGCACTTGCGGCTTCGCAGGTGCGAACCTGCTCTCGCACCTGCGACCTTCCCTCAGCTGGACCTCATCCTCACCTGCGCCCCTTCCCCGCACCTACGGCCCTCGCACATGCGCTCAATCTTCCGCAGGTGCGGCCACACCACAGGGGCAACACCAACAATAGTTCAGCTATTTTTTCTAACTTCAAAGTCCCTGAGGGTTGTGCGAAATCAACCCAAGCCCCTCAGGACCCCAAACAAAAATACAAACAAGTCATAAATGATCATCCGGACTTAGTCGAACCCACGTAACACCCAAAATAACATCGGAACTCCAATTCAACCCATGATTCAAGCCTAAGATTCCTAAAACTTTTCCGAAAATCACCAACGATGACGAAACCAACCAAAACACATCCAAATGACCTGAAAATTTGCACACACGTCCGAAATGACACTACGAACCTGCTCCAACTTTAGGAATTCCATTCTGACCCCGTTATCCATTGCCGACCGGAAATTGCCAAAATCTCCTTTGCCCAATTCAAGCCTAATTCTACACCGGACATCAAAACCACACTCCAAACACACTCCTAAGTACAAAATCACCTAATGAAGCTATCCGAGACATAAAATATACATTCCGAGGTCGTTTACCACTAAGTCAACTCCCAGTTGACTTTTTCAACTATTAGGCCAATTTAAGAGACTAAGTGTCTCAATTCTCACCACGAGCACTCCGAACACGAACCAACCGACCCCAACACATCATAAACAGACTAATCAATGCATGACAAAGGAGAAACAATAATAACGGGGCTAATTCTACAGAATGAACGGCCGGGTCGTTACATTGTCCCCATCTTAAACAAACGTTCGTCCTCGAACGGGTCTAGAAAACATACCTGGAGTCTCAAACAAGTGAGGATATCTGCTCCGCATCTCCCGCTCGGTCTCCCAAGTTACCTCCTCCACAGGCTTCCCTCTCATTTGAACCTTCACTGAAGCTATATCCTTAGATTTCAACCTCCTGACCTGATGACCAAAAATAGCCACCGGCTCTACCTCGTAAGACATATCAACTTCAAGTTGAACTGTGCTGAAGTCTAAAACATAAGATGGGTCACCAACATACTTCCGGAGCATCGAAACATGGAACACCGGATGAACACTCGATAAGCTGGGTGGCAAAGCAAGCCTATAAGCCACCTCTCCAATCCTCGGAAGCACCTCAAAAGGCTCAATGAATCGGGGACTTAGCTTGCGGTCCGCATAAATCTTCTGCCTAGACTGCGCTGTGCAAAGCCCGCTCCTGAATCAACTTCACATTTTCCAATGCATCCTGAACCAAGTCTGTGCCCAATAGCCTAGCCTCGCTCAGCTCAAACCAACCAACCAGAGATCTACACCTCCTACCATATAAAGCCTCGTACAGAGCCATCTGGATACTCGAGTGATAACTATTATTATATGCAAACTCCACGAGTGGCAGAATCTGGTCCCATGAACCCCCAAAATCAATGACACAGGCACGCAACATGTCCTCCAGAATCTGAATAGTACGCTCCGACTGCCCGTCGGTCTGAGGATGAAATGATGTTCTCAACTCAACCTGAGTACCCAACTCTCTCTGCACGGCCCTCCAAAATTGAGATGTCCCTGATATAAATCTCAGCTAACCGCTCCGAAGAATAAGTAGTGCCAACAGGAATGAAGTGGGCGGACTTGGTCAGTTGATCCACAATAACCAATATAGTATTAAACCTCCTCAAAGTCCTTGGAAGCCCAACAATGAAGTCCATGGTGATCCCCTCCCACTCCCACTCCGGAATATCCAACCATTGAAGTAATCCACCTGGCCTCTGGTGCTCATACTTGACATGCTGACAGTTGAGACAGCGAGCCACAAACTCAACAATATTCTGTCTCAGATCCTGATACATCTTCACGGCACCAAGATGGATGGAATACTAGGAGCTATGAGCCTCTTCTAGAATCAACTCTCGAATCCCATCCACATTGGGCACGCAAATCAAGACATGCATCCTGATGATCCCATCATCACCAATAACCACATCCCTGGTATCACCCCGATGGACCCTGTTCTGAAGAACGAGCAAGTGTGGGTCATCATATTGGCATGCTCTAATCTGATCATAAATAGAAGACCTGGAGGCTACACAAGCTAATACTCGTGGGGGATCTCATAAATCCAATCTCACCAACTGACCCGCTAAAGCCTGAACATCATGTTCTAAAGGTCGCCCTGCTGTTGGAAGGTACCTAGACTCCCCAAACTCTCTACTCTGCGACTCAGGGTATCAGACACTACATTGGCCTTCCCCCGCTGATATAGAATACTGAGGTCATAATCCTTGAGAAGCTCCAACCATCTCCTCTGATGCAAATTCAGATCCTTCTGCTTAAGCAGATACTGCAAACTACGGTGATCTGTGAAAATCGCATAATGCACTCCATACAAATAATGACGCCAAATCTTCAAGGCATGGACAATGGCTGCTAGCTCAAGATCATACATTGGATAATTCTTCTCGTGCACCTTCAACTATCGGGATGCATTGGAAATCACCCTACCATCATGCATCGACACCACTCCAAGGCCAACTCTCGAGGCATCATAATAGACTGTATAAGAACCTGAACCCATAGGTAAATCCAACACCGGAGTTATAGTCAAAGTTGACTTGAGCTTATGAAAGCTCTCCTCACACTCCTCAGTCCACCTAAACGGAGCACCCTTCTGGGTCAGTCTGGTAATAGGTGCTGCAATAGATGAAAATCCCTCTACAAAACGGCGATAGTACCCTACCAACCCAAGGAATTTACGGATCTCGGTATCTGATGACGGTCTAGGAAGACTTTTCACCGCCTCCACCTTCTTCGAATCTACCTTGATCCCATCAAAAGACACCACATGGCCCAAGAATGCCACTTAATCCAGCCAGAATTCAGACTTCAAAAATTTTTCATACAACCTCTTCTCCCTCAGAGTCTGAAGCACAATCCTCGAATGCTACTCATGATCCTCCCGAGATCGGGAATACACAAATATGTCATCAATAAACACGATGACAAAAGAGTCAAGATAAGTTCGGAACACACTGCGTATCATGTGCATAAAGGCTGCTAAGGCATTGGTCAGCCCAAATGACATGACAAGAAACTCATAATGACCATATCTAGTCTTGAAGGCAGTCTTCGGGATGTCTGAATCCTGAATCTTTAACTGATGATACTCGGATCTCAAGTCAATCTTAAAAAACACTCTGGCTCCTTGAAGCTGGTCAAACAAGTCATCAAGACGAGGCAAAGGATACTTATTCTTGACTGTAACCTTGTTCAACTTCCTGTAATCAATACACATTCTCATGGAACTATCCTTCTTGTTTACAAATAACCCCAGGGCACCCCAAGGTGACACACTAGGTCGAATGAACCCCTCTACTCACGTGTCGACTCCGTGATAGACAGAGATAATACATGTGATCACTACATAAGAGGCCATAACATCTGGCCTGGCTGGAAGTGCATAGATACGAGCATGACCTCCACTTGCTCGACCTCCACCTCTAGGGCGTCCTGTAGCTGACTGACCCCCACTCCTAGCTACCTGGGTGGGTGGTGAAGTAACTGGAGCTGAAGTCGAAGGCTGGCTCCTAGACTGAGGTGGACCTCCAAGAAGATGAGGACATAGTCTCCTCATATGCCCGAACTCTCCGCACTCATAACAACTCCTTGAAGCAGGAGACGAGGACTAAAGAGAACCCCTAGAACCAGAAGAACCCTGAATAGATGGTGCCCGGGATGAACTTTAGGCTGGAAGAGCAATGAATGACGAACGGCCTGGATGAGAACTGCTGGGACCCTGCCCCGAGGATGCACCACTATAAGCTGGGCGAACTGGCTGAGAAAGCATAAATGGGCAGCCTCTACTATGATGAAACTGCCCTCTAGAAGGAGCACCACTGAAACTGCCAGATCCACGAGGCTTTTTGGCCTCCCTCTCCTTTCGCTCCTGGCGGCGAACTGACTCAATATCTCGAGCAATATCAATAACCCGCTCGAAGATAGCACCCGATACTCTCTCCCTAGTCATCAAAATACGAAGATGATGAGTGAGGCCATCCAAGAACCTACTGATCCTCTCCCTATCAGTAGGGACCAACTCGGTAGCATGACGAGCTAACTCAGAAAACCACATTTCATACTGCATCATTAACAACTTCCCCTGACGCAGCTGCTCAAACTGTCGACACTGCCCCTCCCTATGAGACTGAGGAACATACTTCTCCAAGAAGATAGTGGAGAACTGCTTCTCAACGCTGCACCAACAGGCCTACGCCTCTCGAAAGACTCCCACCAAGCAAAAGCAGCCCTAGAAAATTGAAAAATAGCAAACGAGACCCCACTGGTCTCTAGAATCCTTGTAGTACGAAGCATCCTCTGACACTTATCTAGAAAACCCTGGGCATCCTCGCCCTCAGCACCATTGAATGTCGTAGGCTGAAGTCTACTAAACCTCTCCAGCCTGTGCTGCTCATCATCAGGCATAGCTGGAACCACGAAGTTCTGAACAGGAGCAACCGGCTGGGCTGGAACTGCCCCCAGTGTCTGAAGGACCTGAGTAACCTGCTCAGGTATCCGGGCAGCTGGAGTCTGAGTGCCTCCCCCGGCCTGAGATGTAGCAGCAGTAGTAGATACAGCCATTGCCTGAGCAAGGATAGTACATACAGTCAAGATCTGAGCCAGGGTCTCCTGAAGACCCCGAATAACAATAGGCACTTCCGGTTCCTGGGCCTGTCCTGCTGGAATATCTGCAATGGGAACTTGATCCTGAATGGTATGTGGATCCACTAGTACTGTCCCGGCCGCTGCACGGGATGGTCCCCTACCTCTACAACAGCCTCGACCGCGATCTCGACCTCTTGCCGGTCTAGCTGGTGTCTGGTCACCCTGATCAGTAGCACGTGTCCTCACCATATATGAGAGAATGAAACAACAGAAGTTTAGATCTCCATAATAAACAGAATGGCACGACAAAATTCAAGAAAATGAGATTTTTCCTAAGGGTTTTATAGCCTCTCGAACATAAGTACAGACGTCTTCGTACCGATTCAAAAGACTCTACTAAACCTGCTCATGACCGTTGAGTCCTATGTAACCTAGGCTCTGGTACCGACTTGTCATGACCCCAAATCAATATAGGTCGTGATGACGCTTATCGTGGAACTAGGCTAGCCAACTACTGAGAGTAACATTTTAAGCCTTGCGTTTAAAATCATAAGTCAAGATATTTCATTTAGATTTCCGGTTTAAAACATATTTAACGGAAATAATGCCAAAAAGATTCAAGTCTAACCACGGTCACAACACCCGAAATTGACTATCATGAGAATCTAAAGAGGTAAATACAATATCTGATAACAAGCCTCTACTAGTACAATCCAGGGAATACTAGAAATCTATGAACTCAGAAAGGAAAGAAGGTCAGTCGGGGACGCCAAGCAGCTATTTCTATCCTCGATCGAACTCCGAGCAAAGGAGAAATCAGCTAACGCTCAGATCTGGTACCTGGATCTACACACAAGGGTGTAGGGAGTAATGTGAGTACGCCTACTCAGTAAGTAACAACCGTAACTAAAAACTTGAGTGTAGTGAAAAGCATTTAAAAATCATAATTTTATATTATAAGTGTCAACGAAGGTAAATAAATCAGGTCAAAGTCTACATTGGCCAAAATACACATACTCCAGTTTGTCCATTCAAAACTTTCATAAAACAGCAACTCAACTTTTATTAAAAGGCTCAGTGTAAGGAAGAGTAAGAAACAATGAATTTCACAATGTAATAGCCTCTCAGGCACAACTTCACTCATAAGCCAGGTCTCTCAACACTCTCACTCAACAGGTACCGTATATCCACGTAAACCGTTGTGGCGTGTAGCCTGATCCACATATCATATGCTGCAGCGTGCAACCCGATCCAAATAACATATGCTGTGGCATGCAACCTGATATAATTAATAGTTGACTATGCTCACTAGGGGTGTACAGACTCCGGAGGGGCTCCTACCACCCAAGCTCTACATTGCTGCGGCATGCAGCCCAATCCAATATATATATCTCTTGCGGCATGCAACTCGATCCATATAATATCTATTGCGCCGTGCAGCTCGATCCATAACTATCCTTACAACTCGGCTCTCGGCCTCACTCAGTCATCCTCTGAAGCCACTCGGGAAACTCATCTCAACATCACGGGACTCAACCCAAAACACCTCATAGTATTCTAAATCAGTATGATAACAATGATAATAGCAACAAGTAATAAGCATGACCGAGTTCACAAATTTTCTATCAAAAATAGTGTGAGAATAACCATGAGGGTCTAAAAAAGGTCGGCACAAGGCCCCAGTCATGGCATACAACCCCTAATATAGTAAAAAGCTCTAAAATACAGGATATCATATGATTCCAATTCAAACACGCGACTTAATAGTCGCTACGGGACGGACCAAGTCACAATCCCTATCGGTGCACGCCCACATGATCGTCACCTATCATGTGCATCACCTTATTTATAAAAACAATGTGAAATACCGGGGTTTCATACCCTCAGGTCTAGAGTTACAATCGTTGCTTACCTCAAACCGGCCTGAAAAATACTCTGCGATGCTCTTGCCCCTCGAATCGGCTCCCAAATTCTCCGAGTCTATCAAAATCAGATTAATAAAATCAAAATACGCTACGGAGACGAAACCCATTCAAAAATTAACACAATTAGGCATAAATCCCGATATTGGCCAAACCCGACCCCCGGACCCACGTCTTAGAATTCGATAGAAATTACAAAACCGAAATCCTCGTCTTCCCACGAGTCTATACATACCAAGAACATCAAAATTGGACCACAATTGCCCCTTCAATTCCTTAATCAAAGTTTCAAGTTTCCAAGCCCTAACTCCCAATTTACGCACTGATTTTTCCCATAATTTCACCCTAAATCAGTCAAAAACTCCTATAGAAATGAGTTTTAGGTTCAAATATCTTACCTCAACGAATTTCTCTTGATTTCCTCTTTCAAAACCCTCTCCCAAAGCTCAATCCCGGATGAAAATATTGAATAAATGGCTCAAATTCATGAAGGCTGGAATTTATACCCTTCTGCCCAGTGGTCCCGCGCCTGCGGACCCGTATCTGCGGTCCCAGGTGCGCACATGCGCTCTTGAATTAAGGGACTAAAACTCGCACCTGCGGTACTTCTTCCGCACCTGCGTCTTCGCAGGTGTGACCCTGGTCTCGCACCTGCAACCTTCCCTCGGTCAAACCTCATCCGCACCTGCGCCCCTTCCGCGCACATGCTTTCAATCATCCGCAGGTGTGGCCACACAAGAGGGGCAACAACCAGCAGCAATTCAGCTGCTCTTTTCAAACTTCAAAGTCCCCGAGGGCTATTTAAAATCGACCCGAGCCCCTCGGGACCCCAACCAAAAATACAAAAAAGTCATAAATGCTCTCCCAGACTTAGTCGAACCCTCGGAACACCCAAAATAATGCTGGAAATCCAATTCCACCCATAATTCAAGCCTAAGATTCCTAAAACTTCCGAAAATCACCAACGATGCCGAAACCAACCAATACACGTCTGAATGACATGAAAATTTGCACACACGTCCGAAATGATACTACGAACCTGCTCAAATTCCGGAATTCCATTCCGACCCCGATAGCTTATTTTCCACTACCGACCGGAAATTGCCAAAATCTCCTTTTCGCCAACTGAAGCCTAATTCTACACCGGACATCAAAACCACATTCTGAACACACTCCTAAGTCCCGAATCAACTAACGAAGCTATTCTAGCCACAAAATCTACATTCTGAGGTCGTTTATCAATAAGTAAACTCCTAGTTGACTTTTCAACTATTTGGCCTATTTAAGAGAGTAAGTGTCTCAATTCTCACCACGACCGCTCCGAACCCGTACCAACCGAGCCCAACACATCATGAACAGACTAAGCAATGCATGACAAAGCAGAAATAGGAATAACGGGGATAATTCTACAGAACGATCGACCGGGTCGTTACAATTGTGATTGGTTTGGTTTGCGACAGAAATTCATATAAATAGCACCCTTCAGCTTCTCGTTTAGTACACAAAAATCCAGAGAAGCCAGAGAGAGTTGGAGAGAATAATCCACAGATTGTAGTCTGTGAGATAAATATTGGGCGGGAGTAACATTGTATTGAGGTGTTTAAAATGAAGAGTATTATTTCTTTTGAAGTTGTATTAGTCTCTTGACACTACCAAGTTCTAGTATTTTAGTGGTATTATATTGCTTCGCTCGGGTATTGTATTTCACCCTGTTAAAAGATTTGGTGTCGTTGGTACTCTCTTGTGTTATTTTTATTTATCATGGATGATATTCTTGGAGGGGATATTATTTTTTCCCAACAACATGGTATCAGAGCCATGTCGAATAATGGTCCACTGTCTATTCAGTACCCCCGCCTCACAAAAGATAATTATGGGAATTTATGTCTAGGTATAAAAGTCATTCTTGGCTCCCAGGATGTGTGGGAAATCGTAGATAAAGGGTTTGCATAACTCGATAATGAGGAATCCCGCCTAAAAATGAAAAATATGCTCACGGAACTGTCACGATCCAAAATCCCTAAGGTCGTGATGGCGCGGAATACAAGGTCAGGCAAGCCAAGACATTAATTAATTGAAATAACTTTCTAGTTTTAACATTTTCGAAAGCGTTACCCTTTCTTGCGTTTCATAAGCAAATAAATAAATTTTAGTAAACTTAAATATGACAACACATCAATTCAATTTAATGAAATAAATCCCAACACATCCCCAGAACCCGGTGTCACAAGTACATTAACAATTTCTAAGAGTTCTACAAATATTACAAAGCCTGTCCGAAATACAACTGGACAAGGAAATTTAAAAGTGAAATGGAAACAGTATGAAGGTGACTCTACCAGCTGCGGATCGCCTCTGGATAGTGCAGCTCGCCTAAGTCTCTGAATCCTCCACATTGCTATGAGAGTACCTGTGCAATAAAATGCACAGCAAGTGTAACATGAGTACAAAAACAACGTGTACTCACTAAGTCACCCGCCTAACCTCAGAGAGGTAGTCACGAGAGGTCAAATTATACACTTACTAGGGTCCGAAAATATAATATATGACAGAATATGATGAAATACAGTAGACATGTAAGATAGTGAGCAACAAGTACATATCAAGTTCGGAAATCCAGGTAACCACTGAGAATAAACAACAATGTACACTTTCCTTTTTCACAAATACATGTCAAGCCAATGCCAATGCCAATAGAAAAACACCAAATAGTCATGCGCACAGAAGGGTAAGACAAACGGTCGGAGTCATAAGATAGTCAGTCTCTCTCTATGCATTGTCGAAGGATCGATCGGCCCGTCCCAAAAGTGCTTCTCTCAATCTCTCTACGCACTGTCGAAGGATCCATCGGCCCGTCCCAAAAATGCGGCTCTCAATATAATAATCCTCTCTGTGCACTGCCGAGGGATCGACCGGCCCCTCCCAAAAGTGCACCTCTCAATATAATATGGTTAGCCTGCTCGTGAATCATACCTTCCACTCAGGTGATCATAAGAATACATACACAAATACAGTGTCTTCCTGCTCGCGAATCACTCAAGCGATTCAGACACTCAAAGTTACACATATCCACAAAATAAATTCGTATTTTATCAAAAAAACTATTTTTCTCAGGAAAATGGTAAAGTCTTTATTAAAAGAAACATGAAATATAGGTTTTGAAATCTTTGTTTTCGAAACTCATTTGTCTAATTTGGTAACACTCGATAATACGACCCAGTCCAGGTACACATATATATATTCACAGCGGAAACAATTCTCTTTTTAGAAGGTTAACAATATGAACTCTAGATTTATTTTTAAACAATCAATTACGTTTTGGTCATATTAGCAGTTTAATATTACAGGCGGGGTTACAGGTACACACATAAAACATGCTAGTGGATCCTAGGCTACACGCACATGGCATGATAGTAACTAAGCACGGACTCCCGTCACCTCGTGCGTACGTAGCCCCCGGAGATAATAGCATATACTGAATTTAATTAACCTAGGGGGATGATTCCCCCTCACAACATTAGAACGGAGACTTACCTCGCTCCGAAATTCCAACACCGGCTTCCAATCCTTTCTGATGCCCCCAACGGACGCACAACGCTCAGAAACTACCACATTAATGACAGAGCAATGAAAATTCATCCTAATTGCCACAAAGAATTCAGATAATACACTTTCCCAACTTTGCTCAGTGAAATGACCAAAATGCCCTCGGGCCCACGTGCTCGGGAATCCAAAATTCTCGAAGAAACATTCTACCCATAGCCTTACTAACTCAAATATATAAATTTGTTACAATATTCATGCTCAATTCGTCGTTGAAATCCAAATTTTCCACAATTCTAGGTTTTCTTCGAAGTTTGCCAATTTTCCTACCAATTTCATGCTAAAAAATCCATGCAATATCTTGTATTTAACCTTAGAACCAAGTAGAACAACTTACCTCTTGAAGCTTGGTGAAATCCCCCTTGAAAGCTCTCCAAAACTCGTCTCAAACCAAGAAAAATGATAGAGAATAGCTCAAATCTAATTTTAAAACATTCTTCCCATGCACCTTTTCGCTCCTGCGGCTCCGCACCTGCGGAAAATCCATCGTAGGTGCGGCTCTGACTCAGCCCAGCAAAAATCCCGCTCCTGCGGTAACTCTTCGCTCCTGCGATACCACAGGTACGACCAAACTCCCACACCTGCAGTCCCTCAGCTCCAGACCCAAAATCTCGCACCTGCGACTCCATTTGCCGCACCTACGGCCAAATCCTCGCAGGTGCGGTTAAACCAGATGACAGTAGCTTCAGCCCTTTTTCCAACTTGAACTTTGATCCGTTAACCACCCGGAATCTACCCGAGGCCCCCCAGACCCCTTCCAATCATACCAACTTGTCCCAAAACATAACACGGACTTGATCGAGTCCTCAAATCACATCAAACAATGCCGGAAGCACGAATCACATCAAATCCAATTCTTTAAGAACTTAGAATTTCAAACTTCTTCATCCGATGCCGAAACCTATCAAACCACGTCCGATTGACCTCAAATTTTGCGCACAAGTCATATTCAACATTATGGACCTGCCCCAACTTCCGGAATTGCATTCCGACTTGGATATCAAAACTTCCACTTCCGGCTGGATTTCTCAAAAACCTTCAAATTTCTATCTTTAGCTAAATGACTTCAAAATGACCTTCGGACATCCAAATTCACTTCCGATCGTGTTCCCAATTCCAGAATCACCATACGGAGCTATTTCCAGACTCGAAATCCCAAACGGATATCAATCTCATTGAGATGCACTTCAATCCCAAATTCATGAAATCCTTAAAAAATGCTGACTTCCACAATATACGCCGAAACACTCCCGGGTTATCCAAAACCCGATCCGAACATACACCAAGTCTGAAATCATCATACGATCCTAATGGAACCTTCAAATCCTGATTCGGAGATCGTTTACTCAAAATTCCAATCTTAGTTGATTTCTACAACTTAACGCTTCTAAACTGGGAATTTCTTTTCAAAATCAATTCTAAACTTCCTGGAATTTAATTCCGACCACGCGCACAGGTCATAATACCTGAAACGGAGCTGCTCACGACTTCAAACAGCCGAACGACACACTAGAGCTCAAAATGACCGATCAAGTCATTACATTCTCCCCCACTTAAATCGACATTCATCCTTGAACGTGCTAAGAACTGCTCTGGAGTTACCTGAAATAACTGTTTAACATCTCGAGCACCTTCTCGTGCTACCGCAACCCAGTCGAGCACCATAGCTTGATCAAATTTGGAGATTTCTTCTTTTATCCTTATAATAAGCTCTGAATTCATTCAAACACCTGGAATTTCTCTGCCCGGCCTAGTTCAAACATATAAACACCGTATCAACTACCATACGATATACCAGAACATGACCGCATATCTTTGCTGAATCAACACCATGCACCGCACCACTCATCATCTGACCACAATGACGCTCCCTGAACCTTAATAGCCAAAATTCCACGAATCTGATGCTCCCAATGCACCTCATAACAAATATACACACACCCTGCTATAATGCTGATGATACCACCACAACGGAGGAGATGTAGAAATTCATACTCAACTGCAGAGTTAACCAATCCTTGAATACCTCATCTTGACTATAATCATCACTTTAATATGAACTTGAACATTGGTAATTGTTCTTTAATATACACTTCACATAACCTCATCGCACTGATCCCTGATCTGAAAATCTTGTCTCACCCTGTATGAACTGCTCAGACAACAAACCATCCCAACATGACCAACAGCCTCCCCTGATACCGCATCGGGCAAACAGGCCATAACTCGAATATGACAATAAGAAACGACTCAGGACGGAACTATTCAGCTCACGTAATTAATATGAGTTCTTCCTAGAAAATAGGAATTAAAACATAAGAAAATAAATATAGGAACCTTACTCGTGATCACACTGTTGCGGCGTGCAACCTGATCCAATTAACATACCCGTGGCGGCATGCCACCCTATCCCAAACAACATCACTGTGGCGGCGTGCCACCCGATCCAAATAACATAAAACTCACGTAAATAAATATATACAGAGGCGATTCGCTCACTATCACAAATTATTGAATATTGATCACAAGCACGCTAAGTGCATAATACCATCCTGGGAAGACTGATAAAGTCATAGGCTACGAAACTCAAGCACAACTGAGGTGCGATATATATACATATACTCTGGATGTCAAGAGCTATACTGCTCACATAACATCCCCGCTACGTGGTATCTCAACACATAAGAAATTATCAGAGCCGTTTCACAACTCACACGGCACAATCACAATAACACACGAATTCGACGAAGACAGAACAACACCCGCTGTTCTAATATCTTTCCATGAAAAGATGCTCCACTGAAAGGAACATGCCTGGCTCATACAGAGCCCATAATAATATTTAAATCCATCCACAAGCGTCGAGCCACCTTGCCCGCACCAAACTTAGTTATTAGCTCTTACATGGGTCCACATTAACCCGCCTTTGCTCATAATACACTAGAACAATCGTCATCACTGGGACTAACACCCCATAATCCATAATCAACTTAACCGAACGCCCTCCAGGCGTAAATTCTAAATTAAGCAATATTGCACTTCTTTATACTCAGTCCAAATCTGAAATCCATGAAGTGACTACATGTCACACTTTATACAATCTTTTCGCGGTCTTGCTTCCACGACCTTCCACACAAGGCAACAAGTCTGCACATCCATAACACCAATCGTACTAAGGCCGCAAAACACATCAAGAACCCATGACCAGGGTACAAAGCCTCTTCCACCGAATATCAAATCCCGGCGACACTAAAGATAACACCAGCTTACTCTGAACTTTCAAATCACTTTGTCTTGCTCTTCCAAGCTCATGACATCCTTATAAACATCGGACCTCAATCTCGATTCTTACTCCCATTTACATACTGATTCCCGCACCTAACATACCAACATGAGGTAGCGCATGAATTCCATCATAACTTCCGAACCACCAATAGGGTGGACACTTCATCATATAGAAACTTTTTACTTGACTTAATTCAGGAGTACCATCTCAACATACGAGTGAATTCCCATTATCACCCAATCATGCAAATCCTTAAGCGATATTATATACCGCCACAACCCTTCCGTAATCCGCCCATACCTGACAGGCCATAGCACTCAAATGCACCCTCATGAAATCCATTACGACGGCCGACAAGCCCCGCACACACCGGCACAAACCACATGCACAACAAAATTACATCAAAGGAACTGATCACTGCCGCAAACGTGCCATCCCAACCATGGATAATCAATCTATCTTCTTTTAATCATCATCAATTGCCTCAGGAACAATAACAACTTCCTTCAGCCCATATCAAACTCAACCCTCACTCATCCCGAGTGACCTTGACTCACGAGACCATGCTGCCCAAATCCCGCAACCTATCTCTTACCCTTCTGATAATTCTTTCTTCAATCTGGAGTCTATTTCTCTCTCTCCTTCAAAATCATCTCGTATACTGAAACATATCATAGAACATTCAAACCGTCCTCATTTCTCTCAGAGATTACTCTGCAAAGGCTCAATTCTCGATCATACTGCTGCCTGAAATCCTTAATCAATGCATTCTTTAACTTTTGAACTCATTAGGACTGCTATTGAGAGTCACCCACTCTAACTGGCCTCGAATTCAATCAACCCCCAAGGCTCTCCTAGCACAGGTACACCTTTTTCGACGGAACACGTGACTGAGTCACTATCCTTACAACTCCCCATGCCTTAAGAAAGACTTGAATCTTCCAAAGCCTAACTCGGGCCTGACAGGACTAACTTTTGCACAAATCCATCAAATCCTATGCACAATTACCATTTTACTCCTCTTTCCTTAGCTGAAATAACTTGCCTACACGCTGACAATTCGCAACCCTATGAGAAGATAACCCTACAGCCCAACTACAGGCGATGGGACTCCCCCACATATCCCGAAGCTACTCCTTGCACCACTCTAGACCCTGCTGAGATTCTTCCTCCTCTGATAACACGGTCTTGCTCAGCTAATCCGACCAAATCTTCCAAATTCTCTTGCTAGCACTCCCTAAATACCCGAATTCCCTAGCACCATTCACATATTTTATCTCCTACCGACTAGAAACTAGGACCCCTCACAGAACCTGCCAACCTCCGCCATTGCTAACCTATCCCCAGAAGACCACCCACCTGTGGAAATAACCCGCAGACACTTCCCCAACGACATTGAATGCATGCTCTCTGCGACTTCAATACCCCATCCTATGCCCTGCTTCATTTACCAACTTACCAGTCTGTCCGCTCCTCATGGACACCCATAATGCGCGACAAATATCTTCAAATTCCAAGTTGTTCTATCGCTCCCCCACTTTGCGACTGCTCGACTTCCGCTTCTTACACCTGGCCCCTTAGAAATGGAACCACCGCCTAGCCTCCTTCCAGGATCATTCCTTGCCAACCGCATTCCTCAATACTTCTCCTCAATACTCTGACCCCACGCAACCGAAGAAACCATAGCACCGACAACCCTAACACATTCTATTCGATCCATTGAGACGACTACATGTCACAGGTGCACACCCCATCTCACTTGAAGACACCAAGTCTTACTACTTTATCAATCCCAACCGAGCCATTCATACTCCAATTGCCTTCCCTCTGCTGGAACAAAATCACTGAAATCTTGAAATCATACTCTGAGAAGACCTCCCTTCAAACCATTCATCTTCCCCAACATACACGCAAACGTTCTATCATCATATCGGCACCACGCGACAATCAATTGCAAATACCATCACTACCCGAGCACGGCCTTAAGGCTCCCAGAAACACAACTACTGAGCTGAAACGACATTTTACCCTTTCACAGGGCCATAACAACAACCACGACCATTTACACATGGAAGCATATCGAATTACATCCGTAGCACCATTTCCATTCCTCAAGTTCCTGATCCATACCAAGCGCTTCGCGACGCATAAGATTGAGTAGGAATGATCATAGGCACAAGCCCCAAAGGAATCAACTCACACGATGAAGAACCAAGAAGGGAAGTACTCCTAACAGCCATGTAACCTCTCGAAGATAAGTACAGACGTCTCCGTACTGATCCGCAAGACTCTACTAGACTTGCTCATGACTCGTGAGACCTACGAGAACCTAGTGCTATGATACCACATTGTCACGACCCAAAATCCCTAAGGTCGTGATGGCGCCGGACACAAGGTCAAGCAAGCCAAGACATTAATTAATTGAAATAACTTTCAAGTTTTAACATTTTCGAAATCGTTACCCTTCTGGCATTTCATAAGCAAATAAATAAATTTTAGTAAACTTAAATACGACAGCCCATCAATTCAATATAATGAAATAAATCCCAACACATCCCCAGAACCCGGTGTCACAAGTACATGAGCAATTTCTAAGAGTTTTACAAATATTACAAAGCCTGTGCGAAATACAACTGGACAAGGAAATTTAAAAGTGAAACGGATACAGTATGAAGGTGACTCTGCGAGCTGCGGATCGCCTTCGGATAGTGCAGCTCGCCTAAGTCTCCGAATCCTCCACATTGCTATGAGAGTACCTATGCAATAAAATGCACAGCAAGTACAGCATGAGTACAAAAACAATATGTACTCAGTAAGTCGCCTCCTAACCTCAGAGAGGTAGTCACGAGAGGTCAAATTAGACACTTACTAGGGTCCGACAATATTATATATGACAGAATATGATGAAATACAGTAGACATGTAAGACAGTGAGCAACAAGTACATATCAAGTACGGAAATCCAGGTAACCACTGAGAATAAACAACAATGTACACTTTCTTTTTTCACAAATAAATGTCAAGTTAATGCCAATGCCAATAGAAAAACACCAAATAGTCATGCACACGCAAGGGTAAGACAAACGGTCGGATTCATAAGATAGTCAGTCTCTCTCTATGCACTGCCGAAGGATCGATCGGCCCGTCCCAAAAGTGCTTCTCTCAATCTCTTTACGCACTGATGAAGGATCGACGCCCGTCCCAAAAGTGCGGCTCTCAATATAATAATCCTCTCTGTGCACTGCCGAGGGATTGACCGGCCCGTCAAAAAAGTGCACCTCCCAATATAATACTGCTAGCCTGCTCGCGAATCATACCTGCCACTCAGGTGCTCATAACAATACATACACAAATACAGGGTCTTCCTGCTCGCGAATCACTCAAGCGACCTAGGCACCCAAAGTTACACATAACCACAAAATAAATTCATATTTTATCAAGAAAACTTTTTTCTCAAGAAAATGGTAAAGTCTTTATTAAAAGAAACATGAAATATAGGTTTTGAAATCTTTGTTTTCGAAAATCATTTGTCCAATTTAGTAACACTCAATAATACGACCCAGTCCAGGTACACATATATATTCACAGCGAAAACAATTCTCTTTTTAGAAGGTTAACAGTATGAACTCTAGATTTCTTTTTAAACAATCAATTACGTTTTGGTCATATTAGCAGTTTAATATTACAGGCAGGGTTACAGGTACACACATAAAACATGCTAGTGGATCCTAGGCTACCCGGACATGGCATAATAGTAACTACGCACGGACTGTCGTCACCTCGTGCGTACGTAGCCCCCAAAGATAAAAGTGTATACTGAATTTAATTAACCTAGGGAGACGATTTCCCCTCATAAAGTTAGAAAGGAGACTTACCTCGCTCCGAAATTCCAACACCGGCTTCCAATCCCTTCTGATGACCCAACGGACGCACAATGCTCCGAAACTACCACATAAATGACAAAGCAATGAAAATTCATCCTAATTCCCACAACGAATTTAGATAATACACTTTCCCAACCCCGCTCAGTGAAATGACCAAAATGCCCTCAGGCCCAGGTGCCCGGAAATCCAAAATTCTCGAAGAAACATTCTACCCATAGCCTTACTAACTCAAATATATAATTTGTTACAATATTCATGCTCAATTCGTGGTTGAAATCCAAATTTTCCACAATACTAAGTTTTCTTCAAAGTTTCCCAATTTTCCTACCAATTTCATGCTAAAAAATCCATGCAATATCTTGTATTTAAACTTAGAACCAAGTAGAACAACTTACCTCTTGAAGCTTGGTGAAATCCCCTTTGAAAGCTCTCCAAAAATTGTCTCAACCCAAAGAAAAATGATAGAGAATGGCTCAAATCCGATTTTAAAACATTTTGCGCAGGAACCTTTTCGCTCCTGTGGTCCAATAGCCGCACCTACGGAAAATCCATCGCAGGTGCGGCTCTGACTCAGCCCAGCAAAAATCCCGCTCCTGCGGTAACTCTTCACTCCTGCGATACCGAAGGTGCGACTAAACTCCCGCACCTGCGATCCCTCAGCTCCACACCCAAAATCTCACACCTGCGACTCCCTTAGCCCCACCTGCGGCCAAATCCTCGCTGGTGCGGTTACACCAGATGACAGCAACTTCAGCCCTTTTTCCAACTTCAACTTTGATCCGTTAACCAACCAGAATCCACCCGAGGCCCCTGAGACCCCGTCCAATCAAACCAACCTGTCCCAAAATATAACACGGTCTTGCTCGAGTCCTCAAATAACATCAAACAACGCTAGAAACACGAATCGCACTCAAATCCAATTCTTTAAGAACTTGGAATTTCAAACTTCTTTATCTGATGCCGAAACCTATCAAATCTCGTACGATTGACCTCAAGTTTTGCGCACAAGTCATATTCAACATTACATACCTGCTCCAACTTCCGGAATTGCATACCGACCTCGATATCAAAACTTCCATTTCCGGCCGGATTTCTCAAAAACCTTCAAATTTCTATGTTTAGCCAAATGACTTCAAAATGACCTACGAACATCCAAATTCACTTCCGATCGCGTTCCTAATTCCAGTATCACCATACAGAGCTATTCCCAGACTCGGAATCCCAAACGGACATCAATCTCACTGAGATGCACTTCAAGCACAAATTCATGAAATCCTTCAAAAATGTTGACTTCCACAATATACGTTGAAACGCTCCCGGGTTATCCAAAACCCGATCCGGACATACACCCAAGTCCGAAATCATCATACGAGCCTGCTGGAACCTTCAAATTCTGATTCATAGATTGTTTACTCAAAATTCCAAGCTTAGTTGATTTCTCCAACTTAAGGCTTCTGAATTGGGAATTTGCTTTCCAAATCAATTCTAAACTTCCTGGAATACAATTCCGACCACGCGCACAGGTCATAATACCTGAAACGGAGCTGCTCACGACTTCAAATCGCTGAACGATGCACTAGAGCTCAAAATGACCGGTCGGGTCGTTACAGGGACAATCGATCGGGTCGTTAAAATCTAGAGCTGGCAACCATTGTTCATGCACTGAAGATTTGAAGGCTCTTTCTTTATAGCATCCAGTGTGAGGTATTCGCAGATCATCGGAGCTTAAAATATTTGTTCATGTAGAATGAACTCAATTTGAGGCAGATGAGGTGGTTGGAGCTATTGAAAGACTATGATATCACCATATTGTATCATCCTAGGAAGGCCTATGTGGTAGCCAGTGCTTTGAGTAGAAAGTCAGCTAGTTGATGATAGACCATTTTCATTAGATGTTCAGGCATTGGCCAATCAGTTCGTGAGATTGGATGTTTATGAGCCCAGCCGTGTTCTATCTTATACAGTTGCTCGATCTTCCTTATTTGAGTACATCATAGATCGGCAGTATGATGACCCTCATTTTCTCATCCCTAGGTACACAATGTGGCACGATCGTGCCAAGGAGGTTACGTTTGGAGATGATAGAGTTTTGAGGATGCAGGATCGTATTTGTGTGCCAAATGCGGATGGACTTCTTGAGTTGATTCTTGAGGAAGCCCACAGTTCCCGGTATTCTATTCATCTGGGCGCCACCAAGATGTATCTGGACTTGAGAAAACATTATTGGTAGAGGAAGATGAAGGAAGATATAGTTTCATATGTAGATCGATGTCTAAATTGACATCAGGTAAAGTGTTGGCATCAGAGACCTGGTGGTTTGCTTCAGAAGTTAGAGATTCTTGAGTTGAAGTGGGAGCGTATCAATATGGATTTCGTTATTGTATTCCTACGGACTAAGAAGAAGTTCGATGCAGTTTGGTTCATTGTGGACAGGCTGACCAACTCATTGCACTTCATTCATGTGGTAGTAACTTATTCTTTAGAGCGATTGGTAGAGATTTATATTCGCGAGATCATCTGTCGTCATTGTGTGCCCGTGTTTATCATTTCTGATCGAGGTACGCAATTTACCTCACACTTTTGGAGGGCAGTGTAGCGTAGTTGGGCATGCAGGTTGGGCTGAGCATAACATTTCATCCTCAAATAGACGGGTTGTCCGGGTGCACTATTCATATATTAGAGGGTATGCTCTGCACTTGTGTTATAGACTTCGGAGGTTTCTGGGATTAGTTCTTACCGTTAGCAGAGTTTGACTACAACAACAGTTATTAGTTGAGAATTCAGATGGCTGACTATGAGGCATTATAAGGTAGGGGTTGCCGATCGCCGTTAGGATGGTTTGAGCAGGGAAGGCTTGGTTGTTGGGTACAGAGTTAGTACAGGATGCCTTGGATAAGGTCAAGACTATTCAAGATCGACTTTGCACAACTCAATCCAAGTAGAAGAGTTATGCCGACCATAGAGTTCGTGAGTTTGCATTCATGGTTGGAAAGAGAGTGTTGCTCCGGGTATCACCCATTAAGGATATTATGAGGTTCGGAAAGAAGGGCAAGTTGAGCCTTAGGTATATCGAAACTTTTGAGATTCTTGAGCGAGTGGGTAGAGGTGGCTGATACGCTCAAATTACACCTTAAAATAGTGTAAGCGATCGATGTCAAATATAGTAACCCAACAAGGTTGGGGTAGAATCCCACAGAGAACAATATGGAGGCGATTGGGAATGCAAGAGAATTATCACTTATCGTGCAATGCCAAACAAATAAGATTTTGGTTTCGAAAGTTGTTTATAACTAAATGCGAAAATATAAACTAACCTAGAAAGAAAGTAAAATGATCAATGCCAACGAGTATGAATGCTTCGGGAATTACACTCAAGTAACGATCCAATGTATTTCACGATTTCACAAATATGAGCGAGTTTATGTTAATTAGCCACGGATAATAATTCTAAATTAGCTTTTTCCAAATACTAATAAGACTTCCTAATTGAGTTATTCCTAACTCAATCAAGAGATTAAGCACACCCGGATATGTCTACAAGAAATTCAATCCTATCCGTAGGTAGAATCTATAAAATGAGGGTTAAAGCCTCAAGTTCTTGTTAATTAATCTTTCCCAACCCCAAATTATCTTTTCCAAAATTAATTCATAGTTAATGGGCGAGCCATAGGGTTAACTAATCCCTTTGGAAAAATTAAAGAACAAGAATAATTAAAGAAACAATAACTCACTTCATAAATATAATAAAATCATTCAATACATAAGCACAACAAGGTACTTAATCCACACTTTAAATATGTAAATTTCCATAAACAAGATTCAAGTGTTGGAAATAAATACTACACACTTAAATATACAATACAAAGCAAGGAAATGAGGAAACAACCATAAATGGGTAAGAAAACCTTAACCACAAGAGTGAAATCTTCAAATCCCAAGTGTGTGTACAAACCCTAGCTTCACAAAATGTTTTCTCTCTTCTTCTCTACTCAAAAATATATTTATAAAGCCAAAGATATCAAAAGATGTATGCTAGGTCAAGTATACGAGAGTGGGGAAGGAGAAACGTGATTTTACATATTTGCCCAGGTCTGATGCCCGATGATCGCACCTGCGGAAGATTCTTTGCAGGTGCGATTCCGTAGGAGCGCAAATGTACTCGCAGGTGCGAGTCTGAGCTCTTAGTCAATTACCGCAGAAGCGGGCAAATGGTCGCACGTGCAGTTCCGCAGGAGCGTCAATTAATCTACAGGTGTGAGTTCTATACAGCTGGTCCGGACTTCGTAGGTGCGATTATTTCTTCGTAGGTGCGAGATCGCACCTGCGACCTAAGTTCCGCAGGTGCGGAATGACTGGAAGTTTTCTGAGATTTTCACCATGTTTTGCTCAACTTCACTCCAATTCTATGCCATACACTTCATGGCATCATTTCCCTGAAATTCGAGCAAATGCACACCATAAACGACCTCAAGTTACCTTTGAAGGAAGAAAAATCTAACGAAAAGAGGCCAAAATGAGTGGTAAAATCACCACTCATCAACACCCCGAACTTACAAATTTTGCTTGTCCTCAAGCAAATCAAAACTAATAACTAAATGAGGTTCTACTATTTCAAAAAAAAATTGCATTGCTCTAATTCACACGTCACATTCTCCAACTAAGCATTAAACTTATAGATTTGGTTGGTACTAATAATTAGGCTCAGGTATGCATCTTAACTGAATAACTCCCTCATTTACAAATAGTTTCCAGAAGTGCACGGGAGTTTTAAAAACAATCAAGTGACAAGAAAAAGCCTCAAGAAGTGACTCAACAACACTAGACTACTACAAATGCTCAACTCATTCAATTTTTTTATTATATCAATTTCACCATTCAATCTGAATTCATGTGCCCTCACAAGAAAGAAAGAAAAGTCCCAACTCATAATATTTACAATGACAACAACAAGGTACATATTTACAAAGACACTCGCACTCACAAAGACTTTCAGGTGTTTCAACCAATCATACCATAGGCTTGACCTTATTTTAATTCATCGCATATTCAAAAATATTCGGTTGGAGATCCCATAAGGGCTTTTTAAGCTTGTAATGTAGGTTTAAGGAAGGGTAGGATATACATTTGGGAAAATGACTACACCCTTCCTGAACACTACTCACATTTTCCTTTCTTGTTGCGCTTCGTTTCTTTTCAAACCACATAGCCTCATTTGCATCTATTTACCAACATAGAACCACTTTAAGCACCTCGCTACATTTCTTCAAAGCTCCCATATTTATTTACATATACTCATTTCTTTTTCTCTTCCTTTTTTGTATTTTTCTTTTGGAGCTTGAATAATTTCAAAAGAATCTTTTGAGGCATACTTTTTGCAATCAATGTACAACCTTACTAATTTCCACTTTGACACTACACCCAAACTTAGGCTTTTTGCCTCATTCTCAATATTCAAGGTGGGACGAGTTCAAAAGAGGAATTATTTTGCATAAGGGAAAGGTTTTTACTGAGGTGACAAAAGAAAAAGTTCAAGGCTCAAATGGGGTGACTAGTGATAATATCTATACAATGCTGGATCGAAAGGCTAACGAGGTTTTCAAATAACACAAAGAATGCCTAAGTTCATTTCTCCAACCAAACATAATTATCATTACCATTGAAAGACCAACCGGGCAAGTTCTAGATGATGGACGAAAGCACAAGAATTATTTATACAAACACTAACACACATGGCACATGAATTAATCAAGATGGATCAATTTCTTCTTTTTTTTTTAAAGATTTTACAGCAATATTTTCGAACTAGTGTGTAAAGAGTCACTAAAAGAGCCAAGAATTTATCACAAAAATTATCCATCACCATGCAACTTACTTGTTTTCATTCAAAATCAAATTTCAGAGGGGTATTCTTAGATTACATTTCACATACAAAAGACTAATTTCTTTAATAACAAATAATCCAAAAGTCTCTTCCTAGAAACACAAGACTAATTCCCTTAAGAAAGTTGTCACACAATCTATCATAGGGACAAGTCACTCGGTTCACTTCAAAAATTGTTCATTGGGAAAGAACCGTAGCATGAAGAAAACCCAAGGAAGTAAAAGTTAAAGAACAAAACTATTAGTGAAAAGCTAAAAACTAAAATAAAAGCAAACTACTTAAAGGATTCAACAAAACTAAAGATAAACCAATCACACCAAGCTAAGCAAAACAAGTTGGCATCATCCACAATAAGCCCGGCAAGGGCACAAAGTATCCATACATAACAAAGAAGCCCGGAAAGGGCAATAAAGACAATATCATCAAAGAAGTCGTACATGAATACAATGTGCAATAGCCACCCCCAACTAAAAATTTTGCAGTGTCCTCACTGCATAACATTAAAATAAAAGAGCATGGTTTGAGGGTCTCCCTGAGGTTTGCATCAGACTAGCAGACTGCATGAGAAGAGGCTGGTCAATGCTGCTGAGAACTCTCGTCACCATCATCATCATCATCTGCCTCGGACATGAACGAGTAGTCCTCGCTATCATCAGCATCAGCAAATGGCAGCTTCTTGCTCGGCTGCCCCCACCTAAAGATCACTTTGACTCCTCTCCGCACTTTGACCAAGAGTTTACCTTTCTTCTTGTTCTTCTCCTTCTCTTTGTCACATGACGCCTGCAGGGCAACATGTGTCGTGGCAAGGCTAGTGTAGGAAGATTCCATCTGTGTCAGAGAAGCAGCCATATTGTCCTGAGAGTTAAAGTACTTTTTCATCTCGGCCCGGGAGTAGTAATCAGGTGGAGGCGGTGGCTGTGAAGTGGAAGGTCTAGTGGGGAGCTTGGACACAAGGTCCCGAATATGGTCAAGCTGGGAGTTCACCTCCCCAAAAGGACTCGCTGATGAACTAGGTTGGGAAGAGGCTCCAACTGCGGCAGTAGGGGTGGTCATCTTTCTTTTCTTGCTCTTTACTTCTCCACCCTCTCCCTTGACCCTCAACGGCTGGAAAGTTTTGTCGACGGGCACCCACTGATCATCGGGGCGTTCCTCAACCTGTGCCCGCTGGCATAACTCAGTGATCAAGGACGAAAACAGTAAACGTGGCCCATTGTCAATCATATACTTCCGCATCTCTCCCAGAATATAATGACTCGGGTTCACTAGAATGCTGTCAATTAGGCAGGCAATAATCAACACCCTGGTGTAAGAAACATCTGTAACATTCCCACTCGGGGACACTGTGTTGCTCAGTATGTACAACCATATCTTGGCTTCGGCTGTGAAGTCAGTTGACTTCAAGCCTTTCCTCTTGGTAGCCCACTTTGGTCTTACACTCTCAGGATACAATCTGGACGCAAGCCATGCTGAGTTGTCACAGTGATCCTTCGCTATTACTGGCTCTATGGGGTGGCTTGTGATTCCGAGCACTGCATTTATCTCCTCCTCCCCGTATCTCACTTGTTTCCCTCTGATGATGAGGTGAGGGTCTTGGAAGGTTGCACACCTGAGATTTGCACAGAACTCTCAAACCCATGTCTCATTGGCAACGCACGGAGTGGGAATGAAGCATGTCCACCCAGAAGACACCAGCAGAGCATAGAAATTCGGCAACTTCTCGCTCAATTTGTCCTCAACAATTCCTCCTCAAGTATCAATTTTTTTTGAGGAGATGTTCAAAGTACCGGCGTTGACAGGCAGCCGACATGAACTGGTAATCATCATAATGTTGTCCAGCTTCCTCCTCAATTTCAGAATTAGTTGGGGCATTCTGGCGTGAGCTCGAGTCCATTTTTGAATCAAAGTACCTATAAAATTCAAAATGAAGTTAGGTAGGAAGTGGAATATTATTAAGCATCTAAAAATACTGCAAATAGGCCAAATAACCAAGTCGAACGGGCCCGGGAAGGCCCCATTTCAAAGCTAATGGAATTGGGCAAGGCTGGGAAGTTTCCGCACCTGCAGAACTTTGACCACATGTGCGGTTTCGCACTTGCGGAAAATTGAGTCGCTCCTTCGGAATTTGTCGCACCTGCGGTTAAGGACTCGCAGGTGCGAAGTCACACATGCGGACATATGGCCGCACCTGCGGTCCTTCGTCCAAAACTCAACTGTCCAGATTTTTTTTGTGTCATTTTTGACTTGGGCCTTGCACTAATTTGTACTCAAGACTTCCAGATTAGTGTATCAAACTTTGTTCTAACTTTATTAACACTAAAAAGCACAATGCACTCAATATTTACTTATACAATTAGTCGAATTCCCCCCTCCTCACATGAATTTGGTGCTCACAATAACCCCCACATTTTGGTGCTCCACTGAAACTAACACACAATTCCTACACTCAAGAAAATCCTCACTCTAACTCTACCCTAAATCAGAGGGGCCATGGGAATGGGAGTAAACGGCCATTAATGGCTTTAACAAGAAATACCCATAACACAACAACAAAAATAGAATGGGGATAGAAGAATGCCAAAGTGAAGCAGAGAGAGCGAAAATACCTGTAGAGTCTCTTGTGATTTATAGAGAGTGAGAGTTGAGAGAAGTGAGCCCACAATTATTTTTCTTCTTTTGAGTTTAGGGATTACAGAAAACTTACAGATTTGGGGCTTTTTAGTTGTGAGACTTCGGTACTTGCGATGCTATTGCCGCACCTGCGGGTGCGCACGTGCGAGAATGACGCCGCACCTGCGAGGTACAGATCGCTTTCGCGAAAGCGCACCTGCAGAAATCTGACCGCAGGTGCGAAATTCCTAAGCTCAACCACAAAAATTTGGGAGAATTTTGCGATCGCATTGTTGCTCGCAATTAAACTGTGTGATAGCATTTTTGACATGGGGCATCGCATAGTTGAGAAGAATGTTTGCCCATCAATTTTCTTTGTTTTCTTGCACTGTTTTTTATCACCCGGTACGCCCGACCTGCTCAGTTCAACTCCGAAAAATGTGAAACTTGGCAGATTGGTTAGAAAAAAAATAATAAGCTATTCTAAAAAGGAAAATTTCAAAAATGACCAAAAATTTTGAAAAACGATGGGTTGCCTCCCACCAAGCGCCGCATTTAACGTCATGGCAGGACGCAAATCAACTTTACCACTTTTCTCGCCACTTGGATGATACGAATTGAGCGCCAAGCTTGGAATCAAGCTTGTGACCACGGGCAGTTGGGGGTGGTAAATAGATGACTGAGCCAAGCCTTAAATTCTTCATTTTGCAATTCTCGGCTCTCATGTGAGGCATCATTTTGCTTTCTTGTCTCCTCAAATTGTAAGATGTATGGTAAGAACGTTTTCTCCTCGCAAAGCTCCATTGACTCGTGTATTTCAACTTCCGTTTTACCACACAATTCCAATGTTGAAAAAATCTTGGAATGTGCCTTCAAACCTCCAACTTGCAATTTTTTTTGGATTTTGACATCCTCATTTTCCTCCAGAATAGAGTCAATTTCGACATAATTCTCAATCAACCCGGTTGACTCTAATTCCATATTTTTCTCGGTATCACTAACACTCATAGGGTCGGTTGGCGGATATTCAAGGCTTGATTCCTCAAAGTAAAACTCACTCTCACCCTCGGAACTGGACTCTTCCTGGCTTTCATCTACACGTTCAACTTGAGAGGAATGGCGAGCCTCCATTAATGCTTGCATTTGATCCTCCAAAGTGCGGATGTGCTCATCATTTTGAGTCACTTCATGCTTCAATTCCTCGAGTATAAAGTTGTGTTTTTCCTCATTTTCAAGAACGGCCTCCAACACAAGCATCATTCTCTCATTTTGAGCATTTGAGAGNTTTTTGAACCCTCGAAGCTTCAATCATAGCATCCATTTGTGAGTGCAACCTTTCGAGTGCCAAATCATTTTGGAGACTAGTCTCCAAAAGTTCTTCCAAGGCATTTTGCTCACGGTTCCCTTCTTCAAGTAAACACTCCAACATGAGCTTGAACTCTCCATTTCTACCGTTCTCACTTCCCTCCACTTCTTCACCCCTAAATTTCCATCACAAAAACTAGAATCATCATAGCGGGGGCTTGGGTAAGGGACGGACACATATACACAATCATACCGATGACCATTTTGGCAACCACACCTTTCACAAATACTCCACTCATGGGTTTGATATTGTGCGCACAATCCATCCCCGGGAGAATTTAAA
>ML312239.1:0-19566 GCA_005239505.1 Nicotiana paniculata | reverse complement strand
AGGGGGGAGGGGGATTGTTCATATTTCGAAGGTCGGAATCCTCTATCTCATCTGATTAGTCGATATTGTCAAGGTCGTACCTTTCGGTTGCAAAAGGAATGGTAATTCTGTATCTTCTCTGCATTCTCATTTTTGCTTGATACTTGATTTTTTGTTATGGCTCTTTCTGATCTCGATACTGGTATTAGTTCTAGTAGTCGAGAACCTTCTGAGTTTGTTCCTAAACCTTCGAGTCCACTATTCTTTCAATCTTCTGATATTCCTGGTATATCCCTAGTCATTGTACCTTTCTCAGGCTCGGGTTTCGGGGGTTGGATAAGGAGTATTATCGTATCCTTATCTGCTAGAAACAAAATTGAGTTCATTGATGGTAGTTTACCTCTACCTCCTTCCAACTCACCTGAGTCTAAGCAGTGGGATCGATGTAACAATATAGTCATTTCATGGTTGACCAGTTCTCTATCTCCTAGTATTGTTGAGAATGTACAATATTCTGAAACATGTGAGGATATTTGGAAACAATTGAATAAGAGGTATGGGACTGTGAATGTGACTAAAATCTTTCAGATTAAAACAACATTAGCTTTCACTAACCAAGGCTCTCTTGAGGTTTCTTCCTATTTTAATAAATTGAAAAAATTGTGGGATGAATTGAGGGTTATGCGTACTAACCATGATAGTAATTGCATCTGCCAAAGCTGGCATTCAGAAAGAGGAGGAGGAAGATAAACTGCATCAGTTCCTTATGGGTATGAATGATACATATATCGGTGTTAGAATTAATCTCCTCATGATGCAGCCTCCGCCATCACTAGACAGTGCATATAATATTCTACTTCAGGATGAAAGACAGAGACAAGTTAATCCTTCCTCACAATTTAGCCCTGAATCAGCTTCTTTCAATGCAACCACAACAAAGCCCCCTCAAGCTTTTAGTGCTACTCTTGGGAATCCTTCCAGGTCCTTTGTTCCTCATAGACAGTATAATCAGAGGGTTTCATTTGACCAGAGTAGGGCAAATTAGGTTTGCAAAATACTGCAAGAAACCTGGCCATCTGATCGACAAATATTACAAATTACATGGATATCCAGATGATTCCAAATTCACCAGGGGCAGAAAAGTTGCTGAAATGTTGAGGTTGAGACATCTTCCAATTGATGATCAATTGATTCCTGGTTTGTCTAAGGAACAATATGCGCAACTGGTCACCATACTACTGCCAGTTCGTGTGTAAGAACTTTCGACTACATCCAATCTTATGGAATCTGCCATGTTGAAGTGTCTTATAGTGCATCGTTGTTGAGTAGAGTAGCTGAACATAGTTGGATTTTAGATTCTGGGGCCACACACCACATGACCTCACATAATGATCTTCTCTCTAACATCTAGCCTTTAGTTATATCTTACCTTGTTACTCTTCCAAATGGCTATACAGTGAAAGTAACTTCCACATGGTCTCTTAATTTCTTTTCTTTCACCTTAAATCATGTGCTTTATGTACCTACATTTCAGTACAACCGGATTTCTGTGTCTCAATTAACTATTCAACTTCAAGGAATAGTACAATTTACTTCCCTCTCTTGCACATTACAGGCCCCTTCAATGAAGAGGCCACTGGAAGTTGGTAAATTAGAGCATGGACTCTACAAACTTTTATTATCTCCCTCTCAGTCTGTACTCACTCAGGATGCTGCACTTATTCTTTGCCTGCTGCTTCTAATGTTTCTTTACATTGTAATTACCCCTGTGATAGTTATGTTTCTTCCTTTATTGTCATTCCTCCACTTTTGCATTGTAAACATCATTCTGACGTTAATAAAGAGAAAGTGTTATGGCATCAAAGACTTGGTCATATTCCTTTTGTTAGAATAAAACATATTACTGGTATACCTCTTTCTTTCTCATCTAAGCAATCTTTTACATGTATTGTGTGTCCCATGGCTAGACATGCCAAATTACCCTTTCCTGATAGTCAAATTAAGTCTTCTCATCCATTTCAACTTATCCATGTTCACACTTGGGGGCCTTATCCTACTCCATCAATAATGGTTTTAGGTACTTCCTCACTTTTGTTGACGACTTCACTAGGGCTACTTGGACACATCTTATGGGATCCAAGAGCAATACATTTCATTTACTCCAAACCTTTTGTGCCATGGTTCAAACACAATTTTAAACCAATATACAATGCATTAGAAGTGATAATGCTCTAGAACTTGGTTCAAGTAATATTGCCACTCAGTTTTTCAAAAAGAGCATGGGATCATACACCAAACTAGTTGTGTCTATACACCTCAACAAAATAGTGTAGTGGAAAGAAAACACAAATATATACTTGAAACCTCTAGAGCACTGCTTTTTCAATCCAAGCTAACCATCAGATTTTGGGGGAATTGTTTATTAACTGTCACTTATCTTATTAATAGATTTTCTTCTCCCCTATTACAAAACAAATCTCCTTTTGAACTGGTCTATAGATATCCTCCTTCTTACACTCAGATCAGAGTATTTGGTTGTCTTTGTTATCACACTATTCCCGAGTGTCACAGAACTAAATTCCAACCTAGAGCTGCAGCTTGTGTCTTTATTGTTTATCCCCTTGCCAAGAAAGATTACAAGTTGCTCAATCTCTCTACCTAGAAACTTCTTGTGTATAAAGATGTTATATTTTATGAGCATAGCTTTTATTTTGATAAAACCACTATGTTCACTACAACACCTCCATCCAATGCCGCACATACTTTGTCTGATCCATCTCCCTCAGAGTATCCCTCATCCTCAGAGTCTTACCCCTCTGTTTCTGATCCTGCTTCTATTACTTCTTCTCCACTCCCTAATTCTACCCACCTTTCCACTCCTTCAGCCCCTTCCTAGTCCTGCTTCTGTTCCTGCTGTCGATCCTCTTTCCCCTGCTCATGTACCACCCACCAGAAAATTTTCTAGGGATCATCACCTTCCTTCTCACCTTTTTGATTTTATCTGTGACCTTCCCCCTTCTTCCACTGGGTCCAGTTCTTTATCCTCTATTGTTTAGCACTCTGCTCATACTGCTATCTTGAGTCACAATTCTACCATTAGGCAACCTCAGTTCCAGCTTGGCAAAAGGCCATGAGAAAGGAATTTGAGGCCCTTGAGGCCAATACCACTTGGATGATTGTTGAATTCCCTAAAGATAAGAAACCCATTGGGTGTAAATGGGTCTATAAGGTTAAATATAAAGCTGATGGGCGTATTTAAAGGTATAAAACCCGGCTGGTTGTGAGAATGGACACTCAGGTAGAGGGAGTGGATTTTACTAAAACTTTCTCTCCTGTTGTTAAATTTACCACTGTGAAATGTCTTATATATGTGGAAGTTAAAAGGCAGTGGTCCCTTTATCAACTAGATGTCAACAATGCCTTCTTACATGGTGATCTAGATGGAGAAGTTTACCTGAAATTAGCCCCTTGTTTGGTTGTTATCTCTCCTTCTTGTTCTGATTCTCCTTTGGTATGTAAGCTTCAGAAATCTTTGTATGGGATCCGTCAAGCCTCTGGGAAATTGTATGCCAAGTTGTCCCATGCTTTATGTTCAAGGGGTTACACACACTCTCTTAATGATTACTCTTTATTTTTTAAGATGACTTCCTCCTCTATTGTGTTACTAGCAGTTTATGTTGACGATATCATTCTCACTGGTGTGATGGGGTTGAATTGCTTGCTCTTAAAGCCTTTCTGGATGATAACCCTTAACTATTTCTTGGGCATTGAAGTGGCCTCACTTCCCTCTGGTTTGCTGCTTCACCAACATAAATTCATTTATGATCTCCTTGAGGAGTATCATTGTTTCGAGGTTGATCAAGTTGTATGCCCTTTGGATATGAATCATAAGCTCAAGGCAGATGTTGGGGCTCTTTTGCCTAAGCCTGAGCATTTCGGAATTCTGATTGGCAAGCTTAATTTCCTTACACACTAGACCCGATTTATGCTTTGCAGTTCAACACTTGAGCAATTTTCTACAGTCCCCAAGGGTTCCTCACATGTCTGCAGCCCTTCACTAGCTCAGATACTTGAAGGACACCTCTGATTTGGGTATCTTCTTTACTGCTTCTTCTGATTTATCATTGTCTGCGTATTGTGACAGTGACTGGGATGCATGCCCTCACACTAGGAGGTCAGTCACTCGTTTTAGCATCTTCATGAGGGGTTCTCTTATTAGTTGGAAATCAAAAAGCAACGATTGTCTCTCTTTCTTTTGCTAAAGTTGAGTACCGGCTGTTAGCAAGGTAGTAACTGAATTGACTTGGGTTCTTCGATTGTTGGGTGATCTTGATGTTTCTGTTGCATCTGTCGTTCCAGTTTTCTGTGACAATCAAGCAGCTATTCACATTTCTAAGAACCCCGTTTTTCATGAGCGCACTAAGCATATAGAGGTGGACTGCCATTTCATTCGGGACAAGCTAGCTGATGGGGTTATTCATCTATCTCATGTCCCTACCTCAGCCCAGTTGGCAGATTTGTTCACTAAGCCTCTTACTGGTGGCCTTCATCATCAGTTTCTCTCAAAGTTGGGGGTTGTATATAAAAGCAGGATGCCCAAGTTTAAAGCTCCAGATATAGAGGCTCAAATGTGATATAGGATAGCTTTTATTTATGTATAGGAGTTGGGCCAGTAGTGTTTTCCGGGGCGCATTTGCATCTATACTCGTTTTTTGTGTCACGTTTTAACTTTTGCCCGCTTTGCAAAAAAATTTGCAAGTGTACCCGCTTTTTCGCATAACTTCAGCATACGGGGCTGAAGTAGCAAAGGCAATCACGCAAAACTTCAGCATTCTAGTAGACGAGCCTGAAGTAGCAAGTGTGCTGAAGTTTTTGTTTGTAATTGATGAACTTAAGCATAGTAGCTGACGTTTTGTTCTCTATTTGCTGAAGTTTTTGTTTAACTTGTGCACGTCTTAACGCAAAGCTTTGTTTGTAATTGCTGAAGTTTTTATTTTTGTAACTGGCGAACTTCAGCTATAGAGCTGAAGTTTTTATTTTTGTAACTGGCGAAGTTTTTGTTTTGTAACTTCTATTTGCTGATGTTTTTGTTTAACTTGTGCACGTCTTAACGCAAAACTTTTGTTTGTAATTGCTGAAGTTTTTGTTTTTGTAACTGGCGAACTTCAGCTCTAGAGCTAAAGTTTTTGTTTTGTAACTGGCGAACTTCAGGTCTAGAGCTGAAGTTTTTGTTTTTATAACTGGCGAACTTCAGCTCTAGAGCTGAAGTTTTTGTTTTGTAACTGGCGAACTTCAACTCTGATAAACATATTTATGGCAATCATCCCATGAATTGAAGTTCCATAGCAGCACCAACAACAGCAGAAAAAAGAAGAAGAAGAAGAAGAAGAAGAAGAAGAAGAAGAAGAAGAGGAAGATGATGAAGGAGGAGAAGGAGGAGAAGAAAGGTGGCTGAAGTTATTTAAAAAGTAGGTACAAGTTAAAAGTTTAAAAAAAAATGGGTATAAGTTAAATGGGGGCGACCAAATAAGACGCTCTGTGCAATTTTTATGTTTTCCGTGTACAAGCCCAATGTATATATAGATAGACATGTAGTTCAATTTTAGACAGCTGAATTCATTTATCCTTTTTCTCTCAATAATAACAGATAAAATTCTCTGGAAGCTCTCTCACTGTTCCTCTCATCTTCTCAAAAGCCAGTCAATTTTTCTTCGAATCTTCTTACTTCTCAGATATTTATATATAATTAGGGTGTAAGCAATAATTGGTAATCTAGGAAAAATAATAATTAACCTACGATTGAAATTTATTAATAGGGTAGAAAGTATTGTATAACTTAAATCCAATTTAGTTTTGGATCGAATGTGGGCACGCAACGATATTAATATTTTGGTTGGAGATAGAATCATATTCTTGTTAAACATTGGATAATAAGCTAACTCCAAATCTGAAGGAAATGAGTGTAATTGCATTTCCGAATCGTGAAGGTTTTCCCTAAAGAATTCTCTGGACAAAAGCAATATTCCATCCGTTTCAATTTATGTGTTTTTTTGTCTTTGGAAAAAAGAGATCTCTTTCTATATTTTAATAATTCTTTAACTCTACTTTTTCACATAGTATATTTAATACCATAAGATTCAAGGGCATATTGCTATATCGCACACATATTTAGCTGAGACCACAAGATAGCATTTTAGTACAATACATGCATTTTTAGTTTAGACGTAAGTCTTTCTTATTTTCTTAAATTTTATTTTCGTGCTCAGTTAAACTAAGACATAAATTGAGATCGAGAGAGTATAAATTCGTATTAATCGCACGTGCTATAGTAATTAGAGTCGGATCCATTTCATCTTTAATTTCCATATATCAGCAAATTAAAGAAGATACTGTCGACCTTGAAGAATGATTTGATCTTAAAGCAGATATGATGCGTATTCCATATATTTGTTTATTTATTCATTTTAGTTCTTTGGCTGTAGAAACTCAAGTGTCAAAATCATGTGATATACGATAATTGAATTCCAGCACAGTTACAATATTAATAGCATGTTTGGCCAAATTGGAAGTATCAATTTATTTTAACATATGCTTTTATCAAAAGTGATTTTCGAAAAATTGTTTTTTGAAAAAAAAACAGTTTGTGTTAGGCTAATCTATATCTATCTATCTATCTATACTATATTAAAAGCACGAAGACACTTAGCGTAATGTCGTTTGCTTTTTTTACCCTTTAAAAATAGAGTTCACACCGACAAAATAATCATTCTAATTAATTCTCTAATATTTAGGTATAGTCATTTAAATTATTTTTCTAATATCTAAAAATAAGCAATTAACATACTTTCATATTGAGATTATTCTATGATGGGCGTGGAACTTGTGAGAGACAAAGAGTAAAATGTTAAATCAAAAGATCCAAACGACATCAGTTATGTATTTTGCTTTGAATTTAGTTTTGAAAGTAAAAAAAATCCTAGGTTTTAATTTTTTGTTTTTTATAATATGTGTTTATTTTGACTCATGATTATCTAATGGTTAATAGTTTAAATGAATTAAAAAAATTCGCATTAAAAACTTTCTTACTTGAATTATGCAGAAAGTGCTCCCATTTAAAACTGTTAAGAGTTTACTTTATACAAATCCATGTTTAGGAGTTTGAAATTAATCAAAATTTTACTTATTAATTTTTTAATTATTTAAATTATGTAAAAAGTCAAAAACCTTTAAAATATTGAGAGTTTATTGTATGTAAATCTTATACTTAAAAACCTATACTATATTAAAAACACAAAAATCCTTAGCGAATTGTGTTCGTCTATTTTACCCTTTTAAAACTAAAACTCACACTCGACAAAAAAGTTATTTAATTATCTCCCTAAGATTTAGAAAATTTAAATTAACTAAAAATTTTAACAATTTAAAATCAACCATTATACATTGATTTAATTGTCCAACGAAAATACATCAAAGTACCATATTCTATTTATCAATGCCATATAACCATATTCTATTTACCAACGCCATATCTTTTAAGACGAGATAATTGCTTTCGTTGTCTTTTAATTTTGGTACAAAGTTAGAAAAGTTCTGAGTCTATATGAACGAATATTATGTACCTTGGTTATATAAAAAAGATTCATCAACCCGAGGGAAAAAATCAGAACATATTTTAAAACTTTTAATCACTTTGTTATTTAAAAAGTTAGCTTTAATTTATTTCCTATATAAACTATTTATATTAGAATCTTGACAAATTAAACTATATTTTATTTATTATTCTTCATGGAAATAGAAAACTGATTATGCTTACTTATAATATATAGTCATAATAAATATTGTTTGCTAAACCTCCTCTAAATTAGAAAAATGAATCTTTAAATATATAACTCTCTATCATATACCACGTATTTTTTATGTTGAGCAAGTTTTTAAATTTATAATCTCTTTTGTTATAAAAAGTAGCTTACCTTCATTTTTCTACATAAAATGTTTCCGTTAGAATCTTGATGATAAATTAATTGTGAAAAAGTTATCATTAATTTTAAAGCTTCATTATTTTTTATATTCATTCTTTGATAATTAATAAAATATATTATTATTTCCTTGTAGGGTGATCTTAGGAATGTACTTATCTCCTTTTCAAAAAATTAAGTTATTATTTAGTTTTTCAAGCTTTTAACATTTAATGAAAAATAATAACTATCTAATTAATATCATTATCTAAGAAAATTTATTTAAAGAACAACTTCCCAAAGACTGGCCTAATTAGGTGACTAGAGTTTTATGAAAAATTACACTATTTAGTAGATTAGAATTTCCAGAAATATATATTTGGGGATGTAGCGACGCATCTACCAGATAAATAATCAGGTAAAGTAATTATATCCAGTAGTTAAGTTTTTGATTTGACAAATTGTGGGGTGAAAATCATTTACACCCTCCAACTTTGCTATAAAAGTCAANCCCCAAGTTTGAACAATAAACATTCTCCCCCGTCTTATCCTATGCAATATCAATTTTACGCTTGACATTTTTAATTCTCCATCTATATAATACCTTTTTATATTATATAGAGTAATATTTTATTTTTTATCCTAGATATTTTACCTATACTTTAAATAATTTTATATATTTGTATAGATTTTTAGTTAAGCTCATTAACATTATAAGTAACATAATCTATTTATAATTTTATTACAATATCTAACGTTATTTTTTATAATTTTTAATTAAATATTACAACATTAAGTATGTACGTACGTATGTATGTACGTACGTATGTACGTATGTACGTATGTATGTATGTGAGTGTGTACGTACACATATATTTAAGTTTCACTCTTTCTTATTCTCTATCATCTATAGATAAATGAGTTTTGATTTTCATTAATGAAAAAAAATTTAAATTATAATTTAGAATGCATTTACAATATAAATAGATAATCTTTTAGAATTCTGTTATAAATTTATATCTATATTTATTTTATTAATGACAATGGAAACCCATTTATCTATTTAGAATTCTGTTATAAATTTATCTCTATTTTTATTAATTATTTTTGTATTACTTGCATTCATATATGTATATAAAGTTTATACTCTCTTTATTGTCACTTTATAAATATATATTAGAGCTCTAATTTATATAAGTAAATTAAATTATTTTTATTCTGCTCCACTTATTTCACTAAAGAATATATTACTTAATTACTATTTCTCACTTTCTTTTCGTCTCAGAGATATTTTTTCTTCTTTCTATAGGTACTTTTGTTATATGAATTTAAAAAAACGAAAGAGAAGTATCAAGATTTTAAAAAGGTAAAAAAAAAGGAAAGAAAGGTTGATATGTATTTAAAAAAGTCAATGGACATAAAAAAAGGGGAGAATGACTATTATTCATATTGAGAGGGGAGTTTAATTTTTAAAACAAAGTTGAGGGATGTAAATGATTTTCACCTCAAATGATGAGGTAATATAATACTGTCATTAGTCTAATTGATAGTCGAAATTTGTATTATTTGTATCCTAAAGAGATGTTAGACGAGATACAACAACATGACATATTTATATCTTATTTCACAAGATATTATAACTACAAATACAATATAACTAATTCAACTAAATTCATCATCTTTGTATGTTATGAAGATATTGTTTCAATATATACAATAATTTATTTTTTTGTATATATTGCATACTAATTGACGCGAAACACACGTGGAACGCACGTACGCTAAAACTAGTCAATTTGAAAAGTACTTACGAGTAACAATTTGTGTTTGACCAAACTTTTTAAAAAGTACTTTTGAGTATCAAATCACGAATGAGGACATGAAGAGAACATTTACCTAATAATTAAGTATAAGTACATAAATAATTACAAATATTTTTTTATTAAAGATAATAATTAAATTTTTTTATTTAAGCAAACTATAAAATAAAATTAAAAAGTTTTTTATTCTTTCAAGATGAGGTAAAAATATAAAAAAAAGATTCGAAAAATATGAATGTTCATCCCAAAAGTTATTTTATATTACTTAATAATTTAAACTAAGTAAGGTTATTTTGGTAAGTAATATTTGTTAAGGATATTTTTGGTAAAGAAAATTCAAAATTGCTTCTGTTTCTGCTTATAGGAAGAAGCTATTTTTTCTGCTTCTTAAAAATTATTTCTGTTACGCACTTGTGATGACCCAAAAGATCATCTTGTGTTAATTTAGCAAAAACTGTATTCCGAGGCCCCGAAAGCCTCCGTTAATCTCACCTCGATGTGCGTGCACAGCCCGAGCGCGTAGCCGGGAAGTCTATATGTGGAAATGCGTTGAACAGTTGAATTTATGATAATTAATGGAATAAAGTTGACTTTGGTCAACATTTTTGGTAAACAGACCCGGACTCGTGATTTGATGGTCCCGGAAGGTCCGTAGGAAAATATGGGACTTGGGCGTATGCCCGGAATCGAATTCCAAGGTCCCAAGCCCAAAAAATAAATTTTTAAAGAAAATTGTTTTCTGAAAATAAGAAAGACTTTTGAAAATGAACTTTGATGTGAAATATGTGTTACCGAGCCCGTATATTGGTTCTGGGGCCCGAAACAGGTTCAATATATGTTATGTGAGTTGTCTGTAAAACTTGAAAAGAAACGGACTTGGTTTGACGTGTTTCAGATCAAAATTGGAGAATTTAGAAGTTTATGAAGTTTGAGAAAATTCTATGGATTTTTTAGTTTAATTCATTGTTTTTGATGTTATTTTAGTGGTTTAGTTACTCGAATAAGTTCGTAGGATGATTTTGAGGTCGTGCGTATATTTAGTTTTGAGCCCCGAGGGCTCGAGTGAGTTTCGGGAAGGTATCGGGGTGCTAAACTTAGGAAAAAATCTGGTGTAAATGGGTTGTTGCTGGTGTCTGATGCTTTGTTCTATGCGATCGCATAGGGTTAGATGCGATCGCATAGCTTTAAGTGAGGGGGAGGTCAGCTTCCTCTATGCGATCGCATAGAGCTGTCCGCGATCGCATAGAGTATAGGAGAGCTGGGGAGGGGGCTGGGTATTTTCCCTACTGCGATTGCATCAATCTGTCTGCGATCGCGTGGGTCCACATCCGATTTCTCTGCGATCGCAACCTTTAATTCGCGATCGCGTAAGTCCAATACTGGTACTCCGCGATCGCGGGGCACATGTCGCGATCGCGGTAGCCAATTTCGCCCAGTTATTTAAATGCTCAAAAACAGAATACCCATTACGGGATTTTGACATCTTTCACCATTTTCTTCTTCTCAACTCTTCTTGGGCGATTCTTGGGAGACTTTTCCTCCATAACTTCATAGGTAAGTGTTCTTAGCTCTGACTTCTTTCATTTTCATCAACTATTATCAGATTCTAGGCCTAAAATCATGGGTTAAAAGTAGAAATTGAGGGTTTTGGGTGGAGTTAGGGCTTTTGGAATTTTGGGGAGTTCAACCTCTTTTAGGGGTCGGATTTCAAAATAAATTGTATATTCGGGTTCGTGGAGGAATGGGTGATCGGGTTTTGGCCCGAACCTCGAGTTTGGACCAAGCGGGCCCGGGGTCGAATTTTGGTATTTTTGGAAGAATGATGGGAAATGCATATTTAGGCTTTGAGATTGGATTATTGAGTTATTATTGATATTGTTGAGTCGATTATGTCTAGATACTATCATTTCGGAGTTGGATTCGAGAGGAAAAGCAATGCTAGAGGCTTGATTTGGATTCTTGGAATCGAGGTAAGTGTTTGGCCTAACCCTAGCTTGAGGGAATAGGTGTTGAGTCATATGTGCTACGTGTTATTATTATGTTCAATGTATAGGTGGGATGACGAGTACCTATACCTTGTTGTCAAGCATGCCCATGAGTCATATCTTATGGTATATGTGTTTCTCTTCGATATCCAATGTATTATGGAGTAGCTTCTATTTTGGATATTATTCAATTGTTGGAAATACTGGGTTGTGAACACTGTTGATTAGTTGTTCGGTTGAGGATTCTTTTTGGTTATGTTGTACGTTCCGTGAGATTGGTTATAGCTGGGTCCCTTGCCGGGACGATGATATTTCTGTTATTGTTCCCTTGCTGAGACAGTGATATTTCTGTTATTGTTCCCTTGCCGGGATGTTGTAAATTATGGTTTGTATTGTGGTTCTTCCTTGCCAAATTGTTGTTCTGGTTATTGTTGGGTGAGGAAGAGTGTAAATCATAAAGGGTGATGTTGTGCCATGATTTATATTTAAAAGCACGAAGGTTAATGCCGTGCCGATATTGTGATTTTAAAAGCACGAAGGGTTATGTCGTGCCACGATATAAGAGATAATGCACGAAGGATAATGCCGTGCCATGATATTGTGAGGTAAAACCACGAAGGGTGATGCCGTGCACTTGTTTTGGTGAGAATGAGAGTAAAGCACGAAGGGTGATGCCGTGCACTTGTTTTGGCAAGAATGAGAGTAAAGCACGAAGGGTGGTGCCGTGCACTTGTTTGTTCTCTGTTGTTATTCGAATACTAGACGGTTGCCAAATTCTGTTACTCAATAAGTGTTTTTCCCCTTTGTACTCTGGCATGTTCTTCCCGTATTTGTACTTAACTGTTTACTTCCTGCCGTTATTTCTATTATATATTATTGAATTCCACAGGTGTTATTATTTGTCATGTCCTAGACTCGTCACTACTTCGCCGAGGTTAGGCTTGACACTTACTCAGTACATGGGGTCGGTTGTACTGATGCTACACCTGCACTTCTTTATGTTGTGCAGATTACGGTATAGGACCCAATGGACAGTGATCGTGGGAGTGTCCTTCAGTCCACAGGCGACACTGAGGTAGTCCTGCAGGCGTCCGCAGGCCTTGGCGTCACCTCCTCTCTCATTCCTTTTTATTTCTGTCTTCTCTTGTACTTCCGAGACAGTTGTATTGTTTTGTTCAGACTTTGTTTTTAGCAAAAAAAAATCTTAGACTGTTCGTGAGTTTGTGACACCAGTCTTGGGGGTATGTTTAAGGAAATTTTTGTACGAATTATTATTTAAGATGTTGAATTTCTTACCTTCAGCTTTCTCATATCTATTTGTTCTTATATGCCACTTTTAAAAATGCTAAACCGCAAAGGAATAAATCGGAATAACTAGTAACGTTGGCTTATCTTGCGAGTTCAATGTTAGACGCCATCACGGCTTGCAGGTGGGATTTCGGGTCGTGACAAGTTGGTATCAGAGTGCTAGGTTGCTTAGGTCTCACAATTCACAGACAAACTTGTAGAGTCTGAGGGATCGGTACGGAGACGTTTGTACTTATCCCCCAGAGGCTGCAAGGTTAGGAATAACTTCACATTTCTTCTTCTCTGTCGTGCGGCTAACTGATTTTCTATTCTATTCTCTCGCAGATGGCGAGAACGCGTGCTTCCTCATCTACTGATCAACAACCCGACCCTCCTGTTGCAGCTCCTACGAGGGGCCGAGGTCGAGGCTGTGCTAGAGGCCGAGGCATAGCTAGGGCTCAGCCCAGAGCAACAGCACCAGCGGTGGACCCACAGGTAGAATTTTTCGGTGAGTCCCTGCTCAGGCAATTCCAGTTGGACCAGCTCAGGTCCCGGAGGGGTTCATTGCCACTCCGGTTCTTCAGGATGCTCTGGTCCGTTTAGTGGGCCTTATGGAGAGTGTGGCCCAGGCTGGTCTTCTTCCTACTGCACCAGCCGTCTCTCAGGCTGGGGGACGGACCCAGACTCCTGCTACCCGCACACCAAAGAAGCTAGCTCCTCAGTTCTAGACTCCAGCACCTCAGGCAGCTGGAGCAACTCAGCCGGGTTTTGTGGCGCAGGCAGTTGAGGGAGAAGCCATGTCTGCCGATGCTTTGTGGAGGTTGGATCGGTTCACCAAGCTATTTTCTACTACATTTACTGGTACATCATCAGAGGATGCCCAGGATTTCTTGGACAGTTGTTATGAGGTTCTTCAGAACATGGGCATTGTGGAGTCCAATGGAGTTGATTTTGCTACATTCCGTCTTTCTGGTACCGCCAAGACTTGGTGGAGAGACTATTGCTTGACCAGGCCAGCTGGGTCTATACCATTGACTTGGGCTCAGTTCTCCGAGTTATTCTTTGAGAAGTTTCTACCAGTTACTCAGAGGGAGGGTCTTCGGAGGAAGTTTGAGCGCCTCCAGCAGGGATCTATGACTGTTACACAGTATGAGACCAGGTTCATTAATTTGGCCCGACATGTTATCATGATACTCCCCACTGATCGTGAGAGGGTGAGGAGGTTTATTGAGGGTCTAGCTCGGCCTATTAGACTCCAGATGGACAGAGAGACATGTACTAATATTTCATTCCAGGAGGCGGCCAATGTGGCCAGTCGTATTGAGATGGTCTTATCACAGGGAAAAGGTCAGGCGTCTGACAAGAGACCTCGCTATTCCGGTCATTTCAATGGTGCCTCATCTGGAGGCAGAGATTTCTTTGGCAGAGGTCATCCTCCTAGTCCATTCCAGTCGGCGTTTCAGGTATCCCGCAGTGCACCATCAGTTCCTATCCGTGCACCGCCGCTTCAGAGCTTCCAGGGTGGTTATTCTGGTCGAAAGGGACTGTTTCAGGGCCAGCAGCCTCAGCAACAGAGGTCTTGTTACTCTTGTGGTGATCCAGGGCACATTGCTAGGTATTGCCTCCGAGCTTCTGGTAGCTCTCAGCATCAAGGTTCTCGTACTATGATTCCCGCACCAGGTGCACCCCCACCCCCTCGGCCAGCTAGGGGTGGAGGTCGAGGTGCCAGAGGTAGAGGTCAGACTCATAGAGGTGGAGGACATGCCACGAGAGGTAGAGGTCAGCCCCCAGTAGGTCGACCCAGAGATGTTCAGATCGGAGGGGTTCCGGCCCGGTGCTATTCCATTCCTGCCAGGCCTGAGGCTGAGGCCTCTGATGCAGTTATTACAGGTATGGTTTCAGTTTGCAGCAGAGATGCTTCGGTTTTATTTGATTCGATATCTATTTTCTCCTATGTGTCTTCATATTTTCCCCCTTATTTGAGTATGCCCTGTGATTCCTTGAGTACTACTGTGCATGTGTCTACACCGGTGGGTGATTCTATAGTGGTAGATCGAGTCTACCGTGCTTGCTTAGTAGTCATTGGTGGTATGGAGACTCAGGTTGATCTTTTGCTTCTTGATATGGTTGACTTTGATGTTATATTGGGGATGGATTGGTTATCCCCCTATTATGCTATTCTGGACTGTCATGCCAAGACAGTGACCTTGGACTTTCCAGGGGTGCCTCGTTTGGAGTGGAGGGGGACTCCTAGTCATTCTTCTGGTAGAATCATTTCTTATATGAAGGCTCGGCGCATGGTCGAGAAGGGTTGTTTGGCCTATCTGGCCTATGTTGCCGAGGTTCCTTCCCTGGAGTCTGTGCCCGTGGTTCGTGAGTTTCCATAGGTATTCCCTGCTGACCTGCCGGGTATGCCACCCGACAGGGATATTGATATTTGTATTGAGTTAGCTCAGGGCACCCATCCTATTTCTACTCCGCCGTATCGTATGGCCCCGCCAGAGTTGAAGGATCAGTTGCAGGATTTGTTGGATAAGGCTTCATAAGGCCTAGTGTTTCTCCTTGGGGTGCTCCAGTATTATTTGTCAAGAAGAAATATGGATCGATGAGGATGTGTATTGACTACCGCCAGTTGAATAAGGTTACTATTAAGAACAAGTATCCTTTGCCGAGGATTGATGATTTATTCGACCAGCTTCAGGGTGCTTCAGTGTTTTCTAAGATTGACTTGAGATCTGGTTACCATCATCTGAGGATTAGGGCGTCGGATGTCCCTAAGACAACCTTTCACACTCGTTATGGGCATAATGAGTTCTTGGTGATGTCATTTGGGCTGACCAATTCCCCCGCTGCTTTCATGGAGTTGATGCATCGAGTGTTCAGTCCTTATTTGGACTCTTTTGTGATTGTTTTCATTGATAATATTTTGATTTACTCTCGCAGCCGAGAGGATCATGAGCAACACCTTAGAGTCGTCCTTCAGACTTTGAGGGATAGTCAGTTGTACGCAAAATTTTCCAAGTGTGAGTTCTGTTTGAGTTTAGTTGCATTTCTAGGCCATGTGGTATCGTTAAAGGGTGTTCAGGTAGATCCCAAGAAGATTTCAGCAGTCAGAGATTGGCCTAGACCCACCTCAGCTACAAAGATCCGGAGTTTCTTGGGCTTAGCAGGTTATTATCGCCGGTTTGGAGGTCTTTTCATCCATTGCAGCCCTGATGACCAGGTTGACTCAGAAGAGTGCTCAGTTCAGGTGGTCTGATGAGTATGAGGCGAGCTTTCAGAAGCTCAAGACAGCCTCGACCACGACACCAGTGTTAGTTTTACGCACAGGTTCAGGATCGTATACCGTGTATTGTGATGCTTCACGGGTTGGGCTTGGTGCAGTGTTGATGCAGGATGGCAAGGTTATAACCTATGCTTCTCGTCAGTTGAAGGTTCATGAGAAGATCTACCCAGTTCATGACTTGGAGTTAGCAGCAATTGTGCATGCATTGAAGATTTGGAGGCATTATTTTTATGGTGTGCCATGTGAGGTGTTCACGGATCATAAGAGCTTACAATATCAGTTTAAACAGAAGGAGTTGAACATGAGACGGAGGAGATGGTTAGAGTTGGTGATGGATTATGATATTACTATTCTTTATCATCCCGGGAAGGCCAATGTGGTGGCTAATGCTTTGAGCCGGAAGTCAGCCAGTATGGGTAGTCTTTCCTATTTATCAGTCGGAGAGCGACCTCTTGCTTTGGATGTCCAGGCTTTAGCCAACCGATTTGTGAGATTGGAGGTTTCTGAGACTGGCAGTGTTTTGGCCCATACCGTAGCCCGTTCTTCTTTGTATGACCGTATTCGGGCCAGGCAGTATGATGATCACCATTTATGTGTTCTTAGAGATAGAGTCAGGAACGGAGGTGCCAAGCAGATTACGGTTGATGTTGAGGGAGTTTTGAGGATGCATGGTCGGATTTGTGTACCTGATGTGGATGGTATTCGTGAGTTGATACTTCAGGAGGCCCATAGTTCCTGGTATTCTATTCATCCGGGCGCCGCAAAGATGTACCAGGACTTGCGGCAGCATTATTGGTGGTGGAGGATGAAGAAGGATATTGTAGCTTATGTAGCTCGGTGTTTGAACTGTCAGCAGGTTAAGTACGAGCACCAGAGACCCAGTGGATTGATGTAGTAGATTCTGCTTCCCGAGTAGAAGTGGGAGCGCATCACCATGGACTTTGAAGTTGGACTCCCACAGACTCAGAGGATGTTTGATGTAGTATGGGTAGTTGTGGATAGGCTGACCAAGTCAGCGCACTTCATTCCAGTATCAGTTTCGTATTCAACAGAGAAGTTTGCAAGGATCTATATGAGAGAGATTTTTAGACTGCATGGTGTGCCCATATCCATTATATCATACCGAGGCACTCAGTTTACCTCCCATTTTTGGAGAGTATTTCAGCGAGAGTTAGGCACCCAGATTGATTTGAGCACAACATTTCATCCTCAGACGGACGAGCAGTCCGAGCGTACTATTCAGATTTTGGAGGATATGTTGCGAGCTTGTATCATTGACTTTGGTGGTTCATGGGACCAGTTCTTGCCTTTAGCCGAGTTTGCCTACAACAACAACTATCAGTCGAGCATTCAGATGGCTCCGTATAAGGCGGTGTATAGTAGACGGTGTCGGTCTCCAGTCGGATGGTTTGAGCGGGTTCTGAGTTAGTCCAGGATGCCTTGGACAAGGTGAAGATCATTCAGGATAGACTTCGTACAGCTCAGTCCAGGCAGAAGAGTTATGCGTATCGCAGAGTTCGAGAATTGACATTTATGATAGGCGACTGAGTATTTCTTCGGGTGTTGCCCATGAAGGGCATGATGAGATTCGGAAAGAAGGGCAAGTTGAGCCCTAGGTACATTGGTCCATTTGAGATTCTGGACAAGGTAGGAGAGGTGGCCTATAGACTTGCCTTGCCACCTAGTTTTTCAGCCGTGCATCCGGTATTTCACGTGTCTATGCTCCGAAGGTATATTGCGGACCTATCTCATGTACTTGACTTCAGTGGTGTCCAGTTGGACAAGGATTTGTCTTATGAGGAGGAGCCAGTAGCCATATTAGACCGGCAGGTGCGACCGTCGAGATCGAAGAGTTATCCTTCGGTTCGTGTTCAGTGGAGAGGTCAGCCTGTTGAGGCAGCTACTTGGGAGTCCGAGCCCGATATGCAGATCCGTTATCCCCACCTTTTCCCCGATTCAAGTACTTTTCTATGTCCGTTCGAGGATGAACGGGTGTTTTAGAGGTGGAGATTGTGATGACCCAAAAGGTCATCTTGTGTTAATTTAGCAAAAATTGTGTTTCGAGTCCCCAAAAGCCTCCGTTAATCTCACCTCGATGTGTGTGCACAGCCCGAGTAGCCGGAAAGTCTATATGTGGAAATGTGTTGAACAGTTGAATTTATGATAATTAATGGAATAAAGTTGACTTTGGTCAACGTTTTTGATAAACGGACCCAGACCCATGATTTGACGGTTCAGGAGGGTCCTTAGGAAAATATGGGACATGGGCATATGCCCGGAATCGAATTCCGAGGTCCCAAGCCCGAGAAATGAATTTTTAAAGAAATTTTTTTTCCTGAAAATAAGAAAGACTTTTGAAAATGAACTTTGATGTGAAATTTGTGTTACCGAGCCCGTGTATTGGTTCCGGAGCCCGGAAAATGTTCAATATGTGTTATCTGAGTTATCTGTAAATTTGAAAAGAAACGGACTTGGTTTGACGTGTTTCGGATCAAAATTGGAGAATTTAGAAGTTTATGAAGTTTGAAAAAATTCTATGGATTTTTGAGTTTAATTCATTATTTTTGATGTTATTTTAGTGGTTAATTACTCAAATAAGTTCGTAGGATGATTTTGAGATCGTGTGTATATTTGGCTTTGAGCCCCGAGGGCTCGGGTGAGTTTCGGGTAGGTGTCGGGGTGCTAAACTTAGGAAAAATCTGGTGTATATGGGCTGTTGCTGGTGTCTGATGCTTTGTTCTATGCGATCGTGTAAGGTTAGCTGCAATCACATAGCTTTAAGTAAGGGGGAGGTCAGTTTCCTCTATGCGATCGCATAGAGCTGTCCGCGATCGCATAGAGTATAGGAGAGCTGGGGAGGGGGCTGGGTATTTTCCCTTCTGCGATTGCATCAATCGGTCCGCGATCGCGTGGGTCCATGTCCGGTTTCTCTGCGATCGCGTAAGTCCAAGACCAGTACCCTCCGCGATCGCATGGCACATGTCGCGATGGCGGTAGCCAATTTCTCCCAGCTATTTAAATGCTCAAAAACAGAATACCCATTACGGGATTTTGACATCTTTCACCATTTTCTTCTTCTCCACTCTTCTTGCGCGATTCTTAGGAGACTTTTTCTCCAACTTCATAGGTAAGTGTTCTTAACTCTGACTTCTTTCATTTTCATCAACTATTATCAGATTCTAGACCTAAAATCATAGGTTAAAAGGTAGAAGTTGGGGTTTTTGGGTAGAGTTAGGGCTTTAGGAATTTTTTTT
>MDKI01079855.1:0-10769 GCA_005239505.1 Nicotiana paniculata | reverse complement strand
TATATATGTATATATATATATATGTATATATATATATATATGTATATATATATATATATGTATGTATAATCTGTTCATACTATCATATAGAGTAAGACCTTCATATTTGCTTTCTTTTAGCAGATAAAAGTTACCACATGGATTCATAAAAAGACAAAACTAATAAACATTGATTAGTATCATTACACAAAGTAAAAAGAAAAGAAATCATGACACAAGTACACAATGATTTCACAGTAACCTATGGTCTCAAATTGGACAATGCTACTGACGGTAGGAAAAGACAGCTGCAAAACCACGAAGAAAAATAGATTATATGATAGAGTTAATAAAAAAGTGTAAAAGGTAAAATATAATTATTGAATAATAATTAAGGATAGAATGAAAAAAAAAAAAAGGTAGCGATGGAAATACACCAAATCGGTTGTTACGCAAAATAATACTTTTCATCGTTATGTAACAAAATTTAACAATACAAGATGATAACCCTTAAGTAACAATCAAAACAAGCATTGTATTTAAAGTAAGAATACAACACAATAGGTAACAAGCATCCAAACAAGTTGTAACTATAATGTTTGTTTTGATTATTACTTAAATGTTTTGTATTGTATTGTATTGTTTAATGCATTGTAGACATAATGATAAACAAGGTCATTTTATGTAACAACCGATTTGGTGTGTCTCCACTGTTACCTTATTTTTCTTTCTCATTATATCCTTACTTATTTATGTAATAATCCTATTTACTCTTTACCTTATTTTTAGTAACCCTACCTTGTACCTTATTTTTTCTTTGTAATATTTCTGGTTAGAGGTTTTGCTGCTGCCTTTTCTTATGTAGCATTCTCCAATTTGAGACCACAACCAAATAATAAGGCTATGAACTCATTGCGTACAAATGTCATGATTTCTTCTTTTTTACTCTGTATAATGATTACTTCGTTTTATATTTTTTACGAATCCCTGTGACAAAGCAAATGTGATGGCCTTACTCTAATGGATGATAGTCTGAACTGATAATATATGAATGTTTTGTAATATTTCATTAGGAGTACTTGATGGATTTAATGACTAAATACATGTACAATGCATAATTGGTGATATATTAGGAAAAAGTTGTTTTAAATTATTTTATGAGTAATTGTTGATAAATCTAATATTTACAGCAATTAAGATCATTTTGATAAACTTTCAGTTATTTTAGAATATAATATACCTAAACCAAACAATTAAGATGTTATTCAACCATATCAAATGACACAATCTATCCAAGCGTCGTATTCACATTTCACAAAACGACACACTACATTATGAGACGATAAAAATCAACTTTTGGCTACATTGATCTCTGCTGCAATAGAATATTTGACTGTTCCGATCTGCAGTCTGTGAGTAGCAATTTAAGTTATTCCTTTCACCTTTTATCATTTGACTTTATAGTTCTTTCTTTAATTTCCTTGTGCAGAATCCTATAGCTAGATGGCATATATGTCAAGGTTCAATCAATAGCGTTGCTATCTCAAATGATGGGGCATATATCGCAACTGTTGGGAGGGATGGTATTTTCTTCATCTAATGACTTCTGGATCCTTATTTTTGTCCTTTTCATTGTTAACTCGGCTGATAATGGCTAATTAAATACAGGTTATCTGCGAGTATTTGACTACAAAAACGAACAGCTTATATGTGGTGGGAAAAGCTACTATGGTGCTCTATTATGTTGTGCTTGGAGGTGAGTGCATGTGGTGTTTTAGACACAAGATATCTGTGTCTTGAAGTTGCTTTTGCCTTCTCATTTAAACTTAGGATCCTTCCCCTTAGTATACATTTTCTTTTTTCCCTCCTCCAAATATGTTGTTATCAATGTAATGAGTGGAGAAACATTTTACTGAGAGTGCATGTACTGACAGTATGGATGGGAAGTACGTTTTAACTGGTGGAGAAGATGACCTAGTTCAGGTTTGGAGCGTGGAGGAACGTAAAGTAGTTGCATGGGGTGAGGGACACAACTCTTGGGTGAGTTTGTAGCAGATTAGTATGACTTACCTTTTCTTCTCTGTGATATTCAAGGCTTCCTTATTGTCTTGATTCATGTCCATAGGTAAGCGGAGTGGCTTTTGATTCATATTGGACAGCACCAAATTCAGATGGCACGGATGAAAATGTTGTCTACCGATTTGGTTCTGTTGGTCAGGTATTGTTCAAATGAAGCAGTATAACTGTTTTTTCGGAATAGGAAAAATAAATTTAAGATGAGGTCCCACCTGGAGTCGAACCCACGTCTCATGAAGCAATATAGCTGTTTGAATCACTATTAAAACTAGGATCTTATGTGCCTATTCAAGATGAACACTTTATCCAAGTTGAAGCTTATATTCTTCTCTTGCTCAACAAAGGAAATGAAATCAAAACTTATCTTCTTTTTTTCCCTCTTAACCAAACATAACTTTGTAGTTTTGGGGTGAAATCCAAATATCCAGCATCTTTACCGGTGCATTTCATTTGTGATATGTAGTTTTGTACTACTTACTTCCTCAAATCTCTCCGTCTTTAATCGTTCTACTTACATTGGTACTAACATGTTTATCTGTCTTTTTAATCTTTATATGTATCTTCAAAAAATTTGTAAATAATTTTCTTGTAATCGAAATTTGTTATTTCGATGATATTTGTAAATATTATATATTTTTAAAATATGTTTTGACTTGTATCGTGAAATTTGTATTTCCTTGCTGGTAGGGGGTTGGAGCTAATCTCCACAAGGAACCTACTAGCGGAGGATTTTCTCTTCTTTAACATGCTTATCCTATAGTTGAGCCTAGTATGAATTGAACATACTTCTGTTATGGATAAAGGTTTTCCAGTTCAGTTGGCAAATAGTGATCGTTCTACTTGGTTTAAATTACTCAGCAGTTAAGATTAAGCAGAGTGAAAATCTGGTTCCAAATTATTTTTTACTGTAGGTGAAAACCAGTCAGAGCAAAGTTGGAGTTTGAGTCCTACTTTCATGTTCATAGCAATTTCCAAAAAGTCGGACTTCCAGTATCATGAAAGATATTATTATTAATTGCTCTACTATTTGTTGCAGGTTTTACCTACTTGATATGTCCTAGTTTGACGGTCTACAACCTTGATATATTTTTGCAGGACACACAATTACTTCTATGGGATCTTGAAATGGATGAAATTGTAGTACCAATGCGCCGTCCTCCTGGTGGATCTCCAACTTTCAGCACCGGGAGTCAATCGTCACATTGGGATAATGCTTTCCCCGTTGGTACTTTGCAACCTGCTCCAAGCATGCGAGATATTCCAAAAATATCACCCCTGGTTACTCATCGTGTTCATACTGAACCACTCTCTAGTTTAATATTTACTCATGAATCAGTCCTTACTGTCTGTCGGGAGGGGCACATTAAGATTTGGATGAGACCAGTCTCTGGTGAAAGCCCATCAAGCAACTCGGATTCTTTATTGAGTACTAGTCTGAAGGAGAAGCAATCGATATCGGGGAAGGTTGTTACTTCAAATTACAAGTAATGACATAAATATAATTATGTTGGAGGGCAAAAATGGAGAACGCAGTAAATGGAGGTCTTTTACATACTGACATTCACTCCTCTTCAGTTTAGTTTGCTCGATGCTGATAAGCGTATGATATGAGGTTGTGTGGTGAGATTAACTGACCAATTTGCTGCAGGGAGCAAGATGAGGTTGGAAGAAGGGCGCACACCTCGCGTGTAAGTATGAAATGTTAAGAGAATATTTAAACTGATAGGCTGAAATAATTCGACATCTTTCGAGATGTGCACCCTCCCAGAACTCCCTAACCTCTCCTTTTTTTCCCTTTTGTTCTTTTCATTTTTTTTTCTTTCTTTTTTAGCCAATTTTGCATAGAAACTACTGGTTGACATTTGATTTGTATTGGAATACCTCATGTTTTTTTCCCTGTCCAACATTTTGGCTGTGGTTTTATGGTTGACAAGCTTATTAATGCACTTTTACATTGAATTTTTCTTGTGCAAGTAGGTTAGTCGGGCGAAACTACAAATGGTAACAGTCTGAGGTTAATGTAGCCTTTCCCCCAAAGTCTCTCCATATTGAACTGCATTTTGGTGAGAAATCTTTGTTTTAGATAAGTTTAAACTTTCAAAAGTGATTTATCATTTCTTTCATCATTCATTATAAAGACTTTTGAAACTTGGATCTAAAAGTGACTTTGCTGAAGTTCAATTATACTTTTGAAAGTCAGAGTTTGTGCAAATGGAAGGAGCATCAAACATGCATATAATTTTTACTTGATGTAAAAGTAGGCAGTGTTGCAGATTGGTGCTTTTTGTTATGAATTTTATAGGTAAAAGGACAGTGTATGTATTTTGATTTTTAATGGAATAACACCTTTGCATTAAAACAAACTAAGACAATTACAGGTCCAAACCCTGTCGGCTGTCACAGACAGAAGCTTAATATTTAAGCGGAGAAACTTAATATTTAAGCGGAGAAAGGTAAAAGCATATACCCATTACCCATTGAGTTTCAAATCGTTTCTCGATGATAAAAATAAAGATTATATTTTAAATACTCTATTACATGGGAAGGAGTTAGGATCCAAGTTAGGTTTGTGTGGGAGACTCCCACTAAACTGTAACATGTGAACAAAGAGCAATTGAATAGAAAAAGTAACAGGAAAGATACATTTTTTAAGAGTAAAAAGAAAGGAGAAAACCAATCTTGGTTACATTCTGATATTTACATTATTTCAGTTTCCCTTTGAAGCACTTCCTATCTGCTGGAACAATAAACCAGCCCAGCCGCGTAACTCAAAACTGTACAGTTGTGACTTGCAACGACTAGCTATACACTCCAATGATTTTCTTACACGAGACGGAAAATGTTTTAATCTTGAATATAAGTAGAATTATGTGTTTCCTTGCGTTCAGCTTCCATGCGCAGCTCCAGAAGTACCAGCTTCAGCTCCATGCATTTGGCTTTCCACCTGGGGCGTCGGACTAACTTCAGATGATTGATTTGGACGCGCCCCTTCCTGAGATTCACGTTGCGTATTCCATCTCCTCCTCAATTTCAAAAGCTCAAGAAGGATAGAAGTCCCACACATTGTACCCCCAAAACCCGCAAAGGTGGCAAGAAGAATCGATAATACTGCTTGCACTCGAACCTACAATTCCGAGCAAAAGATAAAAAGCTTTTAGATGTGTTAAGTTTTTTGTTTATTTGAGCTGAAGCACTACTTACCACTGAGTAGAAAACATGAGCAAACAGAACCACCAAGCCAAACTGAATGACAGCATAAATCCAAGCATATCGTCTTATTACTGAACACGTAAAGCATGTAGTTTGTAAGTTATATTAGCATATTAATGTAATCCAACACTGTCAAATTTGAAAGAAGCTAGTGAACAGAGGGAGTTTAGTTCATGTACCCATAGTTGTCGATGTCATGGAAGCAAGGAGACCCAATATGCATGAAAAGGGCAGAGATATAGCAATGGCGCCCGATCCCATTCTGGTAACCTGTAAACAAGAAACTATTTAGGACCCTTTTCTGGAGTAGGATAATATATTACTATATAATCTTTACTTACCAAAAGCTGCTCCAGAAAACAAAAGTAGGCGAGCATGCTGACGATCACAAGAACAGGAACATCTTGCCAAACCCTGTAAGCAGTTTGCACAGCTCAAGTAAAATACCATGTAATTCAACTTAAAAACCTTTTTTTTATAGGTACGATGTAATTCAACTTAAACTATTTCATCATAAGAAATGATACAGAGCAACAAAAGAAAGGGAAAGGCAAGTTCATGCATATACCTGTATCGTCCAGCTTCAGCTTGAACTCCATTTCCTCTACGATTAGTACTTTGAATCCGCAAAAGAGTGACAGGTAAGTTCCGAACCTCTTCATTGCAGACATCACAGATCTTGTTGCCTTTTATGCTAAACCATTTTATAGCACATTCTTGATGAGCTAAGGCTAGTTCACCTTTACAGCTACATTCCATCTTCAGAGTTTCTGAACCCTCCCCAAGTTCAACGAAGCAGATTCTGCAAACAGCATCTTCTTGAGTGATGTCTTCACCAGTATTAGCATTTCCATCTGAAACCATAACACTAAGAAAGGTGTAGGTTAGTTATCCTAGGTGAGTCGAATAGAAGGTTCAAGCTGTAAATACAATGCTGCATAAGAATACTGTCATCTAGATTTAAAGAATATTCTTTCTCCAAATATAGGTTAAGTACAGCTTCTTACAGCTACCAGATTTTAAACAATGATTATATGGATTATAAACGCTATAACTCAACTTCCACCAACTCTTATCCACAAAAGTTGCTGTCTATCAGAAATTGGCGAGTACATATTCCTATACGCAGATGATCACCGAGCGGCCAAAATTTTTGTAAATCGCAATCTGTAGTATGAATCCTAGTTAGTATGGCCTCCTAAAATAAGTTGAGACAGCACTCCACTATATTCGTATGCAGCTGCTTCTTATTAGAATTATAGCTTCAGACAAAATAAAGCACGAATGATGTAACTAACAGAGAATCACAGGTTTGCAGAACCAAGCCCTTATTATACGACAATGCATCAAACATGATTATAGACACAAATTACCTGCGCTAAGAGTTGGAGTCGCATTTAATGATGAAGCATCATGTCTTGGCACGTGAGGAGTAGAGGGGACTACACGATAGATGCTCCCTATGTAATCCATCTGTTTTATGCTCCCATCTTTGATTAGTGTAGGCACTGAATGTGAGCGAGGTATGGGATGTCTAACTCCTGCTTTCTAGAAGACGGTGAATTCATAAGATTTTAGTAGAGAAAATGAATTGTCCAGAGTGAATAGAGAGCAAAAGAAATCTTGAAGGGTTAAGCGAAATTACAAAGACCTTAATTTAACAAAACCTTTATATTTATGCCAACCAACCAGTAAGAAGATCCATGATCAGAATATACATCTAGGTAAATGAATTAAGACTTTGGAGTACTGTCATTGGAGAACAATAATTATGCTTGTCTTTTGACTACACTCATCTTTCTTTTTTTCTTTTTCTTTTTAATAATTGTGGTGTCCGGACCAGCTTATGCGCACCTCGACTAATTCCACAGGATACCTACCACCTCACCAGCAGCAGGTAATAGGTAATTCTATCCATCATGATTTGGATAGATTGGAAGAAATCACCTTGTGGTTTTTGTCTCCGCTGGGATTTGAACCTGAGACCTCATGGTTCAGACCCACTTCATTGACCACTAGGCCACACTCTTGGGTGCACACTCATCTTTCATTACCCAATGTAACATACTCTCACTGAGAATTTTACATATAAGAAGACGGGCAACAAAGATAAGAACTTACAACTGGATCGAGTGCTGCATTTCCATAGCCACCATGTGTTGATTCAGGATTAGAGTGTTCAATTGGAGTTATAGGCAATGATGAAGTTCTTTTCATCTTTGGAGTGAAAATCCTTTTAACAGATAGAGTCCTGAAAATCGAAGTCCTGTCCTGAGTTTGCGAAGAGGCTCCAAGAGCTAACATTGCAGCCTTTTCAATATCAGTCGTCCTATTCCGAAATTTGAAACTTAATTTAGGGAGGAGAGATTTGATTGACGATTTAGCCCTCGATAACGAGGGACCTGGAGATCCGTTTACTTTAACATGGCTCGGACTTGGTAATGGGGAAAAATTCACTCTTTTGGGAGTTTGAGTTGGCGACGGGAACAACATATTTATCCTCACGAAATCCTCTATTGGTCCATCAACGGTTCTTTCTGGTACTTCCAGAAGTAGATTTTGCTGTCTTTGCCGTTCGCAGAGTTGTTGTTCCTCTACTATTTCACTTGATTCACCAACCTAAAAGATATGAGAACCACAATACAAGAGTTACTACTCAATTTCTTGCCTCTCATCATACAAACATTAACTGTACCAAAATGCAATAAAACAAAGATATAATCTTGAAACACTTCTCTGATACAAAGATTCAGCATGCGGCACTGGTAACAAGAATTAGCTCCAAGAATGATGTTGAAGCAAGATAAACAATTCATGCCAAAAATAATATACAAAGTAGTAGGTGATCAAGAACCAAATAAAACCAGCTCAAAAATTCCTTGTACAATCCTAAACATCCGAAATCTTTTGGAGCATAAGATTTATGAACATAAAGTGTAAAAAACATTTACAACATCATGTAACTTGAAGTCAACTGCAAGCAATTCTCAACACAACAACAATAAACCCAGTGAAATCCAACAAGTAGGGTCTGGGGAGGGTAGTGTGTACACAGACCTTACCCCTACCCTACCCTGGGGAGGTAGAGAGGTCCGAATAACCCTCGGCTCGAGAGGAAGACAAGTAATTCTCTATACAAACATTAATTGATATCTTGAAAAAGGGAATCAATCTTCTATAAAAGGTCAAAATATAGTGTACAAAATTGTTTACCTGCAAAATAAACAGGACAGCCCAGTGCATGAAGCACCGCGCATAACATTATCGGTGCACATAACTTAAATCCTTTCGCCCTTGAAGATATTTTTAAGAATATAAACAGAATTTTGCAAAAGAAAAACAATCCAAGAAAATCATAATTCAGCCTGGAAAATGAGGAAATTGAGTGATATCCAAGCAAAAAAAAAAAAAAAAAACTCTTTCAAAATCCCAACACAAAAATGTTATACAAACAAGAAAAGGATATGAATTAAGATATAGAAACCCAACAAAAGAATTTCTCAGGAAAAAAAAAAGCCATAGCTCAAAGAAATAAATGGGTAAAAGCATAAATATGAAAGAGACAAACAAAACCCATATACAGTATCCCCTGTAAGTGTTTTACAGCAAAATATAACAAGAAAAGAGAAAGAAAAAATTTACCTTCACAAGAGGAAGAGGAGGATCAAGTCTGCTGTTGATGTTGTTAATACAATTCTTATCATCCTCTTCAGCTAATGATCTCTTGTTAATAGTTTCCATTAAATGTAACAATTTTCAAGGAAATAAACAAAAAAAAGAAAAAAGGAAGTAAAACCCTAAAGAAAATATTGGGAACTGTATCACTGAAAGTAAAGAAGAATGGGTAATGAACAAAGTTACAAGCTTTGAGAGAGAAAAATAGATACAAGAAAGTAATGAGGAGCACTCTTCTTGACTAAGGGGTCGTTGGGTTGGGAATAGTTATATGGGGATTAGTTATCCCAAAATTGTTTCAGTTTTGTGTAGCAATAAAAATAACATTATAATTTTAAGATCAATAATCCCGATATTATTTATATAATTTTATTCTAATTAAATATGAGATTAACTCATCTTAAATTTAATTCTGAAACTAATTATTTTTTATCTCTCGTACCAACAAGTCCTAATTTGTTATTATTAGTATTAGAGTTTATGGGGGAGAAATTCAAAAATAGCTATAATTTCAAAAGTATTCGAAATTTAGTCACTTTTCATATAAATATAAATCTAAATGAAAACATTGTTCAAAATTCGAAAAATACTCTAGCATAATATACTGGAATTCCAGTATAATATACTGGAACTATACTGGAGTTCCAGCAAAGTATATCGGTCCAATATATTATGCTGGAAGTTCATACCCAGATGCTTGAATCTCCATTATATTATGCTGGACCGGTCTCTGTTGCAGTAAAATAGTGGCTATTTTTCAATGACTTGACAAATAGTGACTATTTTTTAATGATCAATCTGAAAACTAGCTAGCACATGCTATTTTTACGAATTTATGTCAAAAGAAAAAAAAACACGAGGTCTTTTGTCAAAAATTGTAATCCCTCTGTTTCGCTTTGTTGTGCATAATTCAAGTACGAAGGTTAAAGTATTTAATTCAGACATGCATTCATCAAATTTTCAATATAAAATTTGCATAGTTAGAAACTATTTAAAAAGTATTATAAGTCAATTTTTAGAAATAAATTTCTATTTTTGAAAACTATATAAAAAATATTATAAGATAAAGTAATTAATAATTTCAAATATTTAAAAAATATTTAAGACAAGCGTGCTAAGAAAAACAAATTTATCTCTATTTACCCTCAAAATCGGGTAACAATTGAATTTGTACGTGATTTTAAGGATACGTGATCTAATTTGATACAAAATGATAAATCAGATTGAAATTGAAATAAACAATGGGAAAGTAAATGCAAACCACACAAGTTGAACAATCTTAGCCTTGGAGGGTTAGCCACCGTCGAGCCAAAAATGCTTTTATCGATATTATAACATAATGACAAGAGAATAATAAGAACTGAAAATAATAATATATTGCTTTAGAATGTGTGTTACAATGTGCTTTACAAGTAATCAGACCCCCTTTATATAGTAGGAGAGTCATACTTTAGGTACAATTTTATAAAAGGTAAAAATCTCTTGATTTGTTTGTCGGTTCCATGTCGATACGTGCCGAAATTCCCGTTGTCATATCCGACCGGTTACAGATATTTCGGCATTCCGTTATTTCGGTTTTCTATTGGTTATATCGACAATGTTTCCTTGAGCTTACTCGAGGTCAGGGTCGATTCGGGGATCATGGACTCAGTGTTCTCGAGGACAGACATTCTGACCTCGTCTTCTGGTTCGACGAGACTCGGGGTCGACAAAACAACCTCGGTCCTCTCTGGTTCGGAGTAAGGGTGTCTAACGGGTGGGCCGGACCGGGCCGGTTACATTTTTTTTTGAACCTGACGGGTTGCGGTTACGGGTTCTTACCGGTTAAT